>SRSI01000029.1:0-93833 GCA_005656395.1 Strongyloides papillosus | reverse complement strand
TTTTGGACCTCAATTAATTTGGATTTTTAACAGAAAAATGTTTGATTTCCAATTCAATGTTTTTTTACATAGATAACGTACCATATAATCATCATCAAAAAGTATTTTTCCTTTTTTTTTTCGTTAATATGTGAAAATGAGATTTGACATTCTTTTAAGTCTAAAGTTATACTATTTTTTTATTATTTTCTTAACGCAAACATTAAAAGTACAAGCATAAATTTAATCTTCAACAAAAAAAGCTTATTTAACATAGTACTTTTTTCTTGTTAATATATTGATTAAAGTATAAGTGAAATTTTAGAAGGAAAGAAATAAATTTTTAAAAATTAAATTATATAAACTTTTTTTTTAAAAAAAAAAAGGTTCTTATATCTCCTCCAGAAAATAATATTTGACTTTAGGTGATAGATTGTCAAAAGTTTTTTGATAATTATACCAGGGATATCGTAGATATCCTGCACGTATAATTTATATTATATAAGATACTAACGTAGTGAGATTGCTTTGCATAACGCGGTCTTTTCCTTGGATTTAGTCCTTTCTTGCACGGAATTCGGAATTCCGTACAGTTTTGGTGGTGCGCCCACTATTTAATCAGATTTTTGTAGTGATAAGGTGATTACTGTACCTCGTAAGGTGTGGACGGAACAATAATTTAACAAAACAAGATTTATTATAATTAATTATATATACTCGTACATGTAACCTGTTGATATAAGAGAGTAAAATATTAATGGTATTTGATCAGCAAGTAGCTGGGTGATAGATAATTAATAATATTACCAATAATTAATTAAGTATAAGTAATACTTCGGATTAAATTTTGATGGGTGGTACATCCGTTATTATCTTATATAATATAAATTATACTTGCAGGATATCTACGATATCCCTGGTATAATTATCAATTATATGTCGATACTAACGTAGTGAGATTGGCTTATTTGTAGGAGAGAAACAGTAGCACCGAAATTATTCCCAATTTCCTTATGATAAAACTTAAAGAAGGAGTGTTCAGATGCCAAGTTAATAGCTTCTATCATATTTGTAATAGGACCCTGCTATTTCATAGTATTTTGATGCAGCAGCTCCCCTGATGTTGTGTGGTCTACCTATATCTAAGCCAGCTGTTAGGTAGTAATTATAGATCCATCTTCCTAGTGATAGTTCCAGTGACATTTTTGTGTGGCTTGAAGTAACTTATCCACAGATTTTGAGAAGTGCGTATAGGCTCCGTACGCTTTAAGTACAAGGATAGGGCGGTGAGTGGGCATAGGCTCGGATTTGCATATTTTTGAATGTGCATTCTGTGGAATTTGTGAGTGGCTGTAGAATTTTTGATCTTCCCGGGATTGTGAAATTAGCCCATGCATCCGAGAGGGTCATATGATCTAGAGACATTCTAGCAAGCTCGTTCATCCTTTGTGGCGATACAATGGAGATCAGAGTAATTGTTGTAAACGTCAAATCTTTGATAGACATTTCCATTGAGGCTGGGTTGTTTTCAATATGTCTCAGAATGATGTCCAAGTCAAATGTCATGTATTTTTGAATATCATGATTGTAGTTATTCACTTGGATCCCTTTTATGAGTTTGCTTAGCAATGTTTTTTTTTTCATGGGATGAGAAGGTTACCTTACGTAACTTTGCTATGGCTACTAGTGAATTCTTTATTGTATTAACTGTAGATGGAGCGGCACTGGTAGCTATCTTTGATAGATATTTGGTGAGATTCTTAAAGGAGAAGTGTTCATCCTTTATTCCATTTTCTTTACAGAAGTTAAGGTAATTTCTCAAATGAGTGGAATAGGATTTTTGAGTGTTAACTGAGTAAGATTGTTGAATGGATTGTGAAACTTCGGGATCCATGTCACTCAGTGCGACTTGAAGAAAATTCGGAAAAGTCCCACTTTGTGCTTTCGGTTCTTCATTGGAGTTGCACAGTCTGGAAAGTTAACTATATTAGAACCATATAATTGTAGGATAGGGTCCCCGAATTGGGATATTAAAACTGGAAAATAATTTTGATTTTCCCACATTAGGGCTACCAGCCAAAGATTGCACTTGTCGGTACCCGCTTTACGCAGTACTCTGAGTACTTGATTACATGGGGGAAATGCTATTACTTCCTCATCAATTAAACCCTGCCAGTTGAATGAGTAGGCATTTCTTCTAAACGCTCGGTTATCATCAAATAACGTTACAAATTTATCACAAAATTTATTTTCATAAGATGCAAACAGATCAACCGAAATTATTACATTAAATTTATTTAAAAGAAATTCCTTAATTTCTTCTCTTGCCTTTATAGTTAGAGTTGCTTCTGTTGGGCCTTGTAGGGTAACGGGCATTGTTCGGGAAAGGCGATCTGCCACCTGATTGTAGGATCCTGGAATATGGTATAAGTTAATATATAGCCTGTGCTCGTAAAAGAAATCGAGTAGCTTTTCCGTCTCCGATGAGAGAAATATTTTATTAACACTTCCTTTATTATGAACCAACGCTAGGGTAGTTGTATTGTCACAGTAAATGTTAACTATTTTATTATATGTATTTTGCAAAAGCCCGAAGCACGTGAAGGATAAGGCCATTAGTTCCTTCTCATTAATATGTTTAGATAATAAGTCGTCCGTAAAGTACCCTTGGACGCTTTGGGAAGTGTAATCAGGAAAATATACTATTCCTCCATAACTAACATTACATGCGTCTGTGTAAACCTCTATGCTCGCGTGGTCCTGATTATATCGCAGCCCATTGGTGGCTTCTATGTTATTGATATACCATGCTAGACCTTGCCTAATTTCCGTTGTTATATTCACATACCTATTGTAATTTGGAGGAAACCCTATACATTTATTTACGGCGCGTTGGAGTGGACGTGCTTTGATTCTTGTTAAGAAGTTTGCATAGGATGAGAATTCTATCATGCCTAATAAGCTATAAAGTTGACGTGCAACTACCCTCTTGAGATTTGAGATGTGACGGGCTGCTTTAATAATGTTATCCAGCTTATCCTGGGGGAGGCGAAGTTCCTCTTTAAGTGTATCTATCACTAAACCTCGATATTTTATTATATATTTAGGTGACAACTCACTCTTTTTCTCGTTAATGGAGAATCCAGCTGCACGTAACAAATTCATGCAGTATTCGGTATGACGTGTTAACAGATCCTTATCCGTATGAGTGATTAGAAAATCATCGTAAAATCTCGTCATTTTTATACCGTTGGCCCTTATCGTGGCGGTTAGGGTGTTTGTTATTCTATAAAATAGTCTTGGTGCTGAACTAGCTCCAAAGGGCAATACAAGGTAAATGTATGTTTTATTATTCCACCTGAATCCTAAGTATTCAGTTTGATGTGGTCGTACTGCACAGCTGTGGTATGCTGCGGATAGGTCAATGGAAGTTAAGAAGGCTTTAGGCTCGAGAAGATCCGTTACATCTTTTATCGACTCACATTTAAAACTAAAATGTTATATGTAATCATTTAGTGAAGAAAGGTCTAGTACTAATCTCATTTTTGAAGTGGTTACTACCATTAGGGGGCTAATCCATTTGGGATTGTCGTGCTCTTTTATACTGTTGGAGCGGAGGAGATCTTTTATCTCATTTTCAATAAACTGTTCTTCTTCCTTTGAAGAGAATTATTCTTACCTATCTTATGCTGTGTTGGCTCACCTAAGATACCTATATCTACACCGTTTATTATGTAATCAAGTAGCACCGTATCGGTTGGCGCAATCTTTTGCTTTCCGGCTCGATGTTAGCCGTATTATTGTAAGATCTTTTTCTGTTTTCCCTTTGGATGAACGAGAGGAGATCCTGTGGTGTATCGGCCACATTCTTGAATAATGCTTCGGCATGCTTAGGAAGTATTGAGATTCTTTCAGAACTATCCATACGAGTTACCTTCTCTTCCATATCGAGAGGTACACTGGGAAGCCCTTTGTTGAATTTGGGTGAGAAGTTTCTAAAGGCGACTTCTCTACGTATGTCACTTAATCCGTCGACAACATACTTGATATTAATGAGGGCACTGAGTACGGCACTTTTGTTATCTCCTGTCGCAGCTTCAACATTGTGCGATAACATACAGACTGACTGGAGTAGGTGATCCTGCATTTTGGCAAGGTTGCTGTCTACTGACCTCATTTTTAATTTAGAGTAGTATGGGGTGCTGAAGGCGGGAGCGAGAAACTGGAGGTCTTGGTGAACGCCCATTCTATCAGTGATGCTCTCAATGGTTTCATGTGATATTCTTTTGCAGGAGAATATTTTGGATACCGCTTTCATACCTTGTTCAGATAACGTCATTGACTTTTTATTGTGCAATAGAGCGTTGATAAGTTGGTCATCGGCACTTTCTTCTGCCGGCTGTTGGGTTGAATTGTCAAACAGACCCAGTATTTCATTATTATCAGGTTCTTCAGCCATTTGGAACTTGATTCGGCAACGATTTTGTTAGATATTAGTAATAATAACGACAAAATTCAAGGAAAAGAAAAAACTGATTAAATAGTGGCGCACCACCAAAACTGTACGGAATTCCGAAATTCCGTGCAAGAAAAGGACTAAATCCAAGGAAAAGACCGCGTTATGCAAAGCAATCTCACTACGTTAGTATCGACATATAATTAAAATTCAATTTATAATTTATGGTGTTATACTTTTGTGAATTTTAAGTGATTGAAATTTGTATTAATTATAATATATTAACGATTACGCACTATTTAATAACCATGTGAAAATCATGCATAAAATTGTTAATCATTTTTTGGTAAAATATTAATGTTAAAAGAGAGTTATAAACTTTTTCATTAACAAACATATGATGTAGTGAAAAATTTCATAACTATTATTCACAATTTAAATTTATTAGTATTTGAAACTTGATTAAAAAAATAAATTTGGCCAATTATTTTTTTAAGGATACTCTATAACTTCCTATCTAGAAGTATGCCAATTATTACTTGAACTTTTATATATTTGTAGTTCCCTGTTTAAAATTTAAATTTCTTTTAAACATCGAATGTTATTTTTATATTGATAAGTAGAATATCATTGACATTTATAAAGAAACGTATCACTATAAAGTTTATATTTCAAACAAATGATATAAACATCAAACCATTCTGACATTTCCTATTGTTAAGATGTATTAAAATTTTCATTAAAAATCCTTGGTTTCAATACTTACAAATTTTTAAACAAAAAATTATTAATATTTACTTATTTCAAGATTTTTCAACTAATCTTTTTCATATTTGATTACTACTGAACTTTGGCTTTTTATAATCCTCCTACACATTATACATGTTTTATAGTGTAACTTTTTTGTTTAATAAAATTTAAAGTGAATAAATTATATATCCTAATATTTTTGACCTAAATTAATTATTGTAACTTTTTTTACTCTTACTAAATAAAATAATTAATAATAGTTTTAAATTTTCTTATGTCTTATTTAGTGCATTTTTTTTACAATTTTATCGTAATTTCTTAGAATTATTATTAATAACTTCGTATTCTGATATTGAAGTTTAAAACATATTTAATAAGTTTATTTATTAATAATTTTCAACGTTACTAAAAAGATGAAATAAAATTTCACTTCCGTAGATTTTGTAAACAACCATAGAAATCTTTAATTTTCCGTTATTAAAAAAATAACAAAATAATTTCATTACAAAATTACTATAGGTATTAAAGTCACTTTAAAAAAAGATATAATAAATAATGACAAAGATTAATATATTTTTTTCCATATATACACATAGTTACTTAAATATTAGAAAAATGGAATTATTAGATGATTTAAAAGTATTAAAATATTGTTTCAATTGAAGTGAAATTTTTGTTGATATAAATAATAAAATCTTACACAAATATTTCCGAAGGATCCATTGATTCACTTTTTGTTAAAACTTGATGAATATCATGGAGAATTAATGATGCTGATGAGTTACTCATACCACTACTACGACGAGATTCATAATTGGATGGAAATATAACGCCACCAATTATTTCACTACTACTTCTCCTCATACAATCATCAGTTGTGTAATTGAAAGTTGTATAACCACCTGTTATTGAAATCTTTGGTTGCGATGATTTTGATACCTCTTCAATAACTATTTTTGGTTTATTAATCCATTTTGGTTTCGATAAACCAAGTTTTGATAGTATAGATGATCTTCTACGGGGTTCCTCTGCATCAATATTAATTCTATCATTTAACTCTAAACAATTTGCTGATCCTTTTTTCTTGTCATTATTAGCGTTCGTTGATTTTTTCTTTTTTTTCGGTGGTAACATCCATGTTTTACTTCTTTTGCTACGTCTTTTTAGACCAATGAGTCTTTTGAAATTTTGACGAAACCTCTGTAAAAAAATTTATTAATTTTTTGTATATTTTAAAAAAACATACTTGATTAATAACAGAATAAATAAAAAAATTTAAACTTGAATTAACGTATCCTAAACCTGTACACCAATGAAAAAGATATTCCATCTCTATATTCCAATCTTTTTGCCATAACTTATAAACTTTATACATATTAAAAGTAAAAATGGCGTCCAACAAACTAAAAAAACAATCATAACTGTTGCAACTAATTTAGTTGCTCTTGCTTCCCTTCTTAAAGCTCTTCCTTGTTTATTCTTCATTTTACCTAGTAAATCTAATGCCCAATCTTTTAAACCAGCTAATTTTTTTCTTGCTATATATAATGATTCTCTTCTAGCAAATCCATACATCTGTGATAAGGATGGTCTAGAATTTCTATCCCAATCAGATATTATTTCACTTAATCTTCGTAACTTTCTTTTATCCTCTTTAGGTGGTTGTAATCCCATATCATTATTATCTTTATTTGATGAATTTGTACTATTGGAAGAATCTTGTTTTGTAATCTCTGAATGCCTTCTTTTTTCTATAATTTTCTTTACTGTAGCGCCCCCACAGGATGTTGGTGCTAATGACATCCTTTTTCGTTTAACGATTTTATTACTTTTATTAGCTGGTTGTGTCTTTTTTTTAGCTTGCATGGATGGTACTGATAATGATGACGATCCTGATTCAGATGGGGCACGTAATGTTACTGCTTCTAATATTATTGACGGGGGTCTATCATATTCTGATTCTGATATCGTCATCGACATTCCATCATCCTCAGACATATCATCAGCAGCCTCCAATATTGTTTGCAACTAAAAATATTTTAATACATAAAAAAATTTTTATACAACTACAAAATATTGAAAAATATAAATTCCACTTTCAAATACAAAAAATATGAATACATAACAAATGAATATGTATAAAAAAATTGTACCTGTTCCCTTTCACTATCATTTAAACTGCTAGCATGTTCAGCAGCTGTTTCCTCAATGTTTTTTAACAATGGCTTTTCCCAACTAATTAGAACACGCTTTTTTGGATGTGTTCCAAGTACATTGCTTAGAGCTGTTTGTGTAATATTACTAACATCTGCACCAAAACCAATAAACTGCCCACCAACCATTTCATGTAACTTCACGGCAGCTAACCTTTTACGTAAATTATAAAAAATAAATCCATATGTTAACATCATAATAACTGATGGAAGGTAAAAAGCGAAAATTGAGGAACATAACATATAAATAGGATTAAATATACCGCAATGATGACCAGCCATAAAAGGATTATTTTTATCTTTGATAAACATTTTTTGGTTCTCCTCCACTACCTCCCAATTAAGGTAATTACTAATTGATCCAGGGTCATTATACTCATCATATGAGGACTCATTAAAGTTAAGCTTGATATTTAATGGCAATGATAAACCTATTGAGAATAACCACCCAAGAACAATAAGTCTGTAAATTCTATTTTTATGTTTGATAGATTTATACTCTGCGGGTTTAGTTGCAGCAACAAGTCTATCAAATGATATTAAAACTAGATGAATTATGGAGGATGTGCTTACAGCAACATCTAGAATACAATATAATTGGCAATACTCTGGACCAAGCTCCCAACGAAGTTGATTTATTGATAAGTAAATGTTTAATGGCATTAAAACTATTCCAACTAATAAATCAGCAAATGCCAATGACATTAACAAGTAATTCGTTGGAGTTTGTAGTGTTTTGGTTGTAAGAACAGCTAAGATTACTAAGATATTTCCTATTATACAAGATATTGGAAATATCGCCAATAATAAATAATACCTAAAAGAAAATTTAAATAAAGTTTATTTTTTTGAAAAAAATTAAAATATTTACCAGTTTCTTTGGAAAGTTTTATCTTCAATATTCATGTTAATGTCGTTAAATGTTAAATTATCAATATCGTGGAAAAATTCATAGATATTAATGTTATCCAACTCCTCTGTCATAGTAGATTATAAATAAAATTGTAGAAGTTTTAATGTATACTATTCTTTTTATACTTTCTTTCTTTTGTAGTAAGAAAAATTTGTATAACAAAGTGCTATTTTCATTAAAAATTATTAACTTTTCATTTCTTTATAAATAATACCATAAATAGTTGAAATTATGTATTCCTTCTTCCTCTGAAATAAAAAAATTTGATATCGAAAGATATCAACAAAAAAAATTAAAGTAATAAATAAAAAAGTAACGTTATATAAGGTATGAAGAAAAAAGTTTTAAAAAAATTATATAAAAAAGTAATCTATAAATTTAATTATATCTCCAAGTTTTAAACTCTTGGTTAAAGAATTTTAGTTTAATAAATAGATTAGAGAAAGATTTTTCAAGTATCTCATGATTAATAAAAAAATTTGTTAATGAGGGAACTAAAATGATTTCAACGATATTATGTGAAGTAAATGAATTCTTTCTTTTTTAAAGTTTGTTATTTAATACTTCACTAGAAATATATAATAATTTTTAAAAAAACCTTTTCAAGTTAAAGTATTTCCAAATTTATTTTATTATTCATATCGAATCATCAATGAAGATATGAAAAACTATATGTGTGTAATTTTTTATTCAGCATAATTAAAAGAAATAAAAAATAAAGTTGATATTAATAAAATTATATGTTTATAACAAAACTTTTTATAAAATATATACATATTTAAATGTAGGAAGAGTCAAGATGGGAGATAAATTTAATGATAGGTTGATGTTAGTTGATATTAATGGTTAATTAAAAACATCAAAAAATATTTATGTTCTTTTATCTAAATAGCATTTTAAAAGTAGAATAAAATATCTTTTTAAAGTATTACTTTTAATTAGAGGTAAAAAAGTATCTTACTGTTATTTAAAGTATTTGTCTAAGGGATGTAAAACTTTGAAATATGATAGAGTTGATGTTAATTTATTAGACTAAAAATGGACAAAAATTTTAGTTTATCAACCAAATTTGTTATAATAAAATAGGGGGTAGTCACAATTAGAAGTAAGATTTCATACCAATTATTATACTAGCTACTATACGTGCATGCTTAATCTTCAGACATTCCCAAATAAGAGGAACTTAAATTGCCTAAAATTATTATAAATCACTGATATAATAAATATAACATTATATCCAAATATAACTTATATGCCATATTTAATAACATCATACAATATATATACTTTGTAAATGATAAAGAAATTACAAAATCTTAATTAAATCTTATAATTCTTTCTATACAAGTGCAAGATTTGTAGAAACTTTTCATCAACTTTAATAATATAAATCTTATAAATATTGTATAAATCTTTATCCATATATTTTTAACCAATCATATCACGCGAAGTCCTCATTACTTTATGAAACTTTTTTTCTTTTTAAGTTTTTATAGTATTTTTACTGTTACTAAACTTCTTATTAATTAACATTACGTGTGAGGTAAATCTCTTTAAGGTACCAAACTTACGTCATTCAATAAATTTACTTATTATCAAGTAACATGCAAAAAAAATGATAAAAACTTAAATGAGTTATACTGTGAGAAAATATTATACTTTTTATTATCAGGATTTTAGTGTAACTCTCACATGATAAATAAGTTAAACATTCTGAATATTATAATTATTATGAGAGTAAGAATTACTAAATTATATTCATTTAAAGATTACTGGTTTATATTCTTATAATAAAAAATTTTACAAATGATATATTAATGAATCTTTTTGGGGTTAATAATTTGATATAAAGTTTACCAAACTTTCAATCTTATTATTTTTATTCTCTTCATATTTGAAACTGAGAGTTTGAATACTAAATTACATTATAATATAATATTTACCAACAAAAATGAAGTTTGATGCGAGGGTGATGTGAATTTTATCAAAAGAATATGGAAGAAATAAATATATCTTTAAGTAAATTTACTTTTTAATACTACAAACTTTTTATATATATACAATTACACATATATTCATAATGATAAAGAGAATAAGGAAAAAAAATTAAATTATTTTATCTTTATTATAATCATTTTTTAATAAATAGATGAAAGAATTCTATATGAGTATCTTGGTGATGTTAACATTAAATCTTCAAAATTAGAATTAGATACATCACATATCACTAGAAAGGACTTAATGATATAAAAGAAGAATGGGTACTTGATGAAAAACTTAAGAATGTGTAAAATATTAGACTGCCAAAAGAAATTTGGTACAATATGATTTTATTAAGTATTCTTTTTTAAGAATGTGTCTAAGAATGTGAATAACTAAATATAGAGTGGAAATATCGCAAAAAGTATGCCGCCAGCAGGGGTCGAACCTGCGACCTTGGGCTTATTAGACCCACGCTCTAACCGACTGAGCTATGGCGGCGGTGGCCGGCCTCCCCGGGGGCTTTCCCACATGAAAAATGAAAAAAATGGGGGATAGAAAAAGAAAAAAAAGATATTTCAATAGTGGAATGTTGTAAATAAATTTTTTATTGCAAAATAAATAAAAATGATAAGTCAATAGACAAAAAGTATAAATAAATAACGGTAATTTAATTATATGAATATTTTTAGATAAGAATAGGAAAAAATTTTATATAGAATGTTTTATAACTAACAGCGTCTCTTAAAATCATTGAAATCAACAATATTATGAATTACCCTAATGTCTAGGAATTTAATTTTCTTTTTTTTCTATAAATAGATAAAAAAAATTGTGAAAATAAAATAGAAATACCATATAAATAGTAATATAATTTGAAACTTTGATATCATTAACTCAAAAACTATTTAAGATTTTTTAACAAATAAGATATTATGTGGTATTATTTTATAATCTTATAGTAACAATTTTTACTTCACAATAAAGTTTATATAGATAATATTTCAAAGTTTAATATTTTTAAAAATTAGGGTTATATATTATACATAGAGAAAATGTTTGTAATATCTGATTTTCAGTTTTTAGACTAACGTTTAGGTCTTGCAAATCCAATTCTTTTGTTTCCTATATCGTATATGACACAATAACTTGCATGAAGTGGATCGCCAAGAATAAATGAAGGGCCATATCCACCGGAAGCAAATGGAAATATATTAAGTCTACATAAATTTCCATATTGCGTTATGATGTGTTTTCTTTTTATTCTAAGGTTTAATTTAAAACCTTTAATTATTAACCCATTGGTTTTCTTTGTACAATCAACTAAAAAATATATTTTTAAATGTAAATAAAAATATGGTTTGGTGTTAAAAATTAATGTTAATTTATTAGATGGCTTTTTAATTTAAAAATTACCTAAAAAGAATCCATATTGTGGTGCATATTGGCCATTTAATGCTTTAGCAAAACCTTCTGCTATAGCAGGAGGGGCACCAACAATTGAGGTACCTTAAAACAATTAAATAAAAAAATATTTTATTCAAAACACACCTGTATCAGCAATTACCTCAAATCCATGGTTATACTTTACCTTATTCATTTGAAATGATCTCACTGTAAATTGCCAATAGGTTGCGCGGGATAATTTTTGGTAACCAATTACTGGTCCACAATGGTCTTTATTTACTGCACCATAAGTAAATTTACCACCATAAATACCTGAAGCACCACGAATTTGCCTTAAATGAACTGTAAAAAGAGGTTTCACTAGAAGTTTTCTATGCATAGCGGAAATTAATGGTGGAGTCATATCATTATTTGCTATTGTTCTAAAACCTAAGCCAAGAATGCCTTCAATTGGAGATTGTGCATCATCAGGAGATATATTATCAGCTTGCCCAAATTCAATTTTTTTCATTTTTATTCTTGTTTTTTTTCTCCCTAAAATTTGTAAGGTATCCTCACCAATATTTCCACTAGCATAACCTATTCCGTAACGTATTGAAAACTTTCTACGTTTATTTTTGTATGTTAATGATCTTTTTGGATCAAAAGCACTTTTCCCACTACATGGATTATTTTTAATATTTCTTTTAAGACATGACTTATCAACAACCCACAAATTTGACGATCCGGTATCTATATAAAACAATAAAAAGTATTAAAAAAATTGCAATAATTATAGTTACCGAGGACAACACGAAATTTCTGACCAGGTGTTCCTATTGAAATATTTCCTAGATATTCTACATCAAAAAAGCTATAAATATTTTGAATTACAACTTTTTTCTTTCTAGCATAATATTCAGTGTCAGTTTCATTTTCACGTTTAGGTTCCTCTGTCGTTTCATCTATTTTTTTCATCATTTCTTCCCATTTACCTTCTCGAATAAGCCTATCTCTTGTTGATTCAACTCTGTATGTATCAAACTCATAAATTTCTTCTCCATTACCGCGTATAAAAAATGAAAAAAATGCAAACAACAGTAGTAACATTAGAATAAAAAAAACAAATTAATAGGAAAAATTATCAGATTTGTCTTTTTTATAATACAAAAAATTATTTCATTTGAATAATTTTAATGGATTGAATTAAAGTTTATTGATAAGACATAATAAAAAAATAATGGAAATAAAAAATATCCTTTAGCGAAATAATCATGTTTTTTTACAATATTTTAAACTTGATTTTGTATATTGTTTTTGCAAAATTTTTTATGATATAATTCACAAGAAATTATTATTACCATTCATGGAGGTATATAATGATAAAGAAACATTTTTAAACTTTCGTTATAATTTAAACTTTAATTTTCATTTAAAAGGTTTAAAAAATGATAAACATCTAAGAAAATAAATATATAATAAAAATATAACTACTTAATAATTTCATATTACAAGTTTTTTTTAGAAAAAAATAGAATTATGAATGCTTATTTGTTTCCTAGCTTTATATATCGCTTGAAAGAAAAAAGGGAAATATATTTCCTTAAATACATTTATACAATATTTTTTAACTATTATTAATAAAAATTCAATAGGATATCAAAATATCTGAAGACATGAGAGACATGTCATACCAGACATCTAATGAACAGGGAACTATAAAAGGAGCAGTAAATCCAATTCCATAATCACTCATGATCATTCATAATCATATGTAATAAATATATAACATTTGATAGCTAATAAACCTTTTAAATCCACTTCTGGTAGCGCCAGCCTGGGGTCTCCAGTATAACATATTATGTAATATTATTCTATAATTTTACAGTTAAAAAATCTACTCTACAATAAAGTTTTATACTTTTAAAGACTAGAGTTATATATTAAATATAAAAAAATGTTTGTAATATTTGCTTTTCAATTTTTAGATTAACGTTTAGGTTGTGCAAATCCAATTCTTTTGTTTCCTATATCATATATGACACAATAACTTTGATGAAGCGGATCACCCAAAATAAATGCGGGACAATAACTACCTGAAGCATATGGGAATATATTTAATCTACATAAATTTCTAAATTGTGTTATAAAATGTTTTCTTTTTATTTTAATATTAATTTTATGAAGTTTAATTTTAAGCCCATTGTTTTTCTTGGCACAATAAACTAAAAAATATATTTTTAAAATAAATATTAAATATGGTTTGCTGTTAAAAAATTAGTGCTAATTTATTAAATATTTTTTAGCTAAAAAAATTACCGAAATATAATCCATATTGAGGTATGAATTGACCATTTAACTCTTTAGCAATACCCACTACTACAGCAGGAGGGGCCCCCACAAATGCAGCACCTAAAATAATTAATAAAAATATCTTTTATCAATACACACCTGTATCAGCAATTGCCTCCAATCCATGATTATATTTTAATTTATTCACTGAAAATGATTTAACTGTAAATTGCCAATAAGATGCATGAGATAATTTTTGATAACCAATT
This sequence comes from Strongyloides papillosus, assembly GCA_005656395.1. Classification (NCBI taxonomy): domain Eukaryota; kingdom Metazoa; phylum Nematoda; class Chromadorea; order Rhabditida; family Strongyloididae; genus Strongyloides; species Strongyloides papillosus. Next base: position 79,595 of record SRSI01000029.1, on the reverse strand, counting down.
AATGGTTCACAATTGTCCTAATTTATTCCTCCATAGGTAACTTTACCACCAAAAATACTTAATGCACCGTTAATTAACCTTAAATGAATTGTAAAAAGAGGTTTCGCTAGAATTTTTCTATGCATAGTGGAAATTAATGGTGGAGTCATATCATTATTTGCTATTGTTCTAAAACCTAAGCCAAGAATGCCTTCAAATGGATAAATATCACCATTTGAAGGTAAATTGTTGGCCTGTCCAAATTCAATTTTTTTCATTCTTATTTTTGTTCTTTTTCTCCCTAAAATTTGAAAGGTATCCTCACCAATATTTTCACTAGCAAAATTATTTACGTAACGTACTTGAAACTTTCAACGTTTATTTTTATATGTTAATGATTTTTTCGAATTAAAAGCACTTTTCCCATTGCATGGATTTTTTTCAATACCACTTTTGAAACATGATTTATCAAAACCTATAAATTTGACGATCCAGTATCTATAAAAACATAATTAAGAATATAAAAAATTTACAATAATTATATTTACCGACAACAACACGAAACTTCTGACCAGGTGTACCTATCGAAATATTTGCTAGGTATTGTACATCGAAAAAACTATAAGTATGTTGAACTACAACTTTTTTTTTCTTCCTAGCATAATATTCAGTTTCAGTTTCGTTATCACGTTTAGGTTCCTCTGTTGGACTATCAATTTCTTTCATAACTTCTTCCAATTTACCTTCTCGAATAAGTCTTTCTTATATGGATTCTATTCTGTATGTTTCGAATTCATAAACTTCATCTAAAAAGCTGTGTATAAAAATGCAAAAGATGCAAGAAATAGTAATAATATTAGAATAAAAAAAATACAAGTTAATTAGAAAAAATAACAGATTTGCCTTATTTATAATACAACAAATTATTCATTTGGAATAATTTTAGTAGATTTAATTGAAAGTTTATTGTTAAGGCATAATAAAAAACAATGTAAATTAAAAATATCCTTTAGCGAAATAATCATGTTTTTACAAAAGTTTTAAACATGATTTTGTATATTATTTTGCAACAATTTTATGATATAATTCATAATAATTTATTATTTCCATTCATGGAGGTCTCTCACTGAGAAAAAATCATTTTTAAAAATTTGCCGTAACTTAAATTTCGATTTTATTTAAAAAGAATATAAAATGATAAACATTTAATAAAATATATATATAATAAAATATAATATCTCAATAATTTATATCACAATTTTTTTTAGATAAAAATAAAAATTAATTGAGAATGTTTATTTGTTCTCTAACTTTATATATCGCTTGAAAACATAAGAGGAAATATATTCCTGTAAGTATATTTATAAAATATTTTTTAAAATATTATCAATAAAAATCTAGTTGGATTTCAAAATATCTAAAGACATGACAAATATTTATGGACAATTAATTATAAAAGGAGCAGTTAGTACAGTTTTACAATCATTCATGACCAATCACATATTAATAATATATAATGTTTGATAGCAATATACTTTTAAATTTTACACTCAATATTGTACTCATTTATACTACATACAAAAAATTGACATCTTATAACTTGAGTGCAATATACCTTTTAGATACCTTCCTGAAGGCTCTCTCCTGAGTCTCCAGGATAACTTGTTATATAGTATTATTTAATAATCCTATAGTTACAATTTTATTTTATATTAAACTTTCATTGCTTAAAATCTAAAGTTATACATTAAATATAAAAAAAATGTTTGTAATATTTGCTTTTCAATTTTTAGATTAACGTTTAGGTTGTGCAAATCCAATTCTTTTGTTTCCGATATCATATATGACACAATTACTTTGATGAAGTGGATCACCAAAGATAAATGCAGGACTATAACCACCCGTAACATGTGGGAATATATTTAATCTACATAAATTTCTATATTTTGTTATGATATGTTTTCTTTTTATTTTAATATTTAATTTAAAAAGTTTAATATTTAATCCATTGTTTTTGATGGAGCAATCAACTAAAAAATATATTTTTAAACGTAAATAATAAATATGGTTTAATGTTAAAAATTAGTGTTAATTTATTAGATATTTTTTTATTAAAAAATTTACCGAAATATAATCCATATTGAGGTATGAATTGACCTTTTAACATATTAGCGATACGCTCCACTATAGCAGGGGGAGCCCCAACAAATGAAGTACCTTAAAATAATTAAATAAACAAATCTTTTATCAAAACACACCTGTATCAGCAATTGCCTGAAATCCGTGAGTAAATTTTAATTTATTCATTGATACTGATCTAACTGTAAATTGCCAATAAGATGCTTTTGATATTTTTTGATAACCAATAACCGGTCCACAATGGTCTTTATTCACGTCACCATAAGTAAACTTACCACCAAAAATACTTAATGCACCACGAATTGCCCTTAAATGAACACAAAAAAGAGGTTTCGCTAGAATTTTTCTATGCATGGCGGAAATTAATGGTGGAGTCATATTATCATTTGCTATTGGTCTAAAAGCTAACCCCATAATACCTTCAAATGGAGAAAGTGCAGCAGATTGAGATATAAAGTTAGCTTGCCCAAATTCAATTTTTTTCATTTTTATTCTTGTTCTTTTTCTCCCTAAGATTTGTAAGGTATCCTCACCAATATTTCCACTGGCAAAATTATTTACGTAACGTACTTGAAACTTTCTACGTTTATTTTTATAAGTTAATGATCTTCTTGAATTAAAAGCATTTTTCCCTACACACGGATTATTTTTAATTTTTCTTTTTAAACATGATTTATCAACAACCCAAAAATTTGACGATCCTGTATCTGTAAAAACATAATAAAAATTTTCAATAATTATAGTTACCGAGAACAACACGGAATTTCTGACCAGGTGTTCCTATTGAGATATTTCCCAGATATTGTACATCGAAAAAACTAAAAAGATTTTGAACTACAACTTTTTTTCTCCTCCTAGCATAATATTCTGTTTGAGTTTCGTTTTCACTTTTAGGTTCCTCTGTAGTATTTTCAAGTTCCTTCATAAATTCCTCCAATTTACCTTCTCGAATAAGTCTTTCTCTTACAGATTCAACTCTGTATGTCTCGAATTCATAAACTTCTTCTCCATAATTGTATATAAAAAATGTAAAAGTCGAGAAAAATAGTAATAACATTTGAATAAGAAAAATACAAATTAATTAGAAAAAACATCAGATTTGTTTTCTTTATAGTACAAAAAATTAGTAATTCAAGAAAATTTTAATGAATTACATTAAAAGTCTATTGATAAGACAGAATAGAAAAAATGGCAATAAAACATATCCTATAGCAAAATAATCATGTTTTTTACGACATTCTTAAACTTGATTTTATATGTTGTTTTGTAAAAAATTTTATTATATAATTCATAAATATTTACATATTTCTAGTCATGAAAGTTTACTATAAATAAAAGGTTATTTCTAACCTTTTGTCATAACTTAAACTTTAATATTTATTTAAAAAGTTTAAGAAATGGTAGAGGTTTAATAAAAAATAACATCGTAATAATTTCATATCATAAGTTTTGTAAGAAAAAATAAAAATTAACTAAGAATATTCTTTTGTTCCCTAACTTTATACATCACTTCAAGGAATAAAGGGGGATATCTTTAATTAAATGTATTTTTAGAATATTTTTTAAATTATTATTAATAAAAATCCAATAAGATATCAAAATATATTAAAAAATTTCCCATGACAAATACTCAAAATACTACTTCCATTATAGTATAAAAATATCTTGTAAAATAGAAAATTCCCAAAATCTGATAACAAAGGACAAAAATTTTAAAGTACATCCATTTTGCTAAATTTTTCACATAAAAAAATTAGGATTACATCTAACATTTTAAACCATATGTGAATACTTAAGCTATTAATGTGAATCTATGGAATCTAAAACAATTAAACTCTTTTAAATCATCCTTTATTTTCCTATTTTAGAAAAAAGATTAAAAAATTTATCTATAAACATCAAGTACTTAAGAAAATTGATAGTTTATTTCATTCAATTTTTTCCTGACAAAAATTTGGACAAAAAGTCGGCTGGTTTTGCATCTAAGTTTTCACGGAAAAGCATATTTCTGACGTGATCTGGATTGTAGAAGTAATACTTGATATTTTCTAAATCCTAAAATTAAGAATATTTAATTCTTTGACTTAAGAAATTGAAAAAACTTACCACTTTACATTCAGCAACTTTACGGTCAATAACTCTAATGTCTTGAATATGTTTATTCTTCAAAAATTGATTCTTAAGAATTTCACGGAAAACTGAAAGTGGTGTATCCTTAAGGTCATACTCGAACCAAAAATTTGGGGCTATACGTTGACTAAAAAGTATTTTAAAAAATAATAAAAAACAATAAATATTCATACACTTCTTTGTAGACTTTTAATACATTTCTGCGTGCTTCTTCCTTGCTTGAAGATACAACTGGAGCTACCAATTTTGTAGATACTTCACCTCCAGCTCTAATTACTCTTCCTCCAACGCCACTCATAGTTATTTATAAATTTTCTACCCTATAAAATATAAACTAATTATAGATTGATCATACTTCAAAAATGATCATAAAAATTTAGTTTGTACTACTTGGGAGTAATATCATTCCACATAGGTAAACAAAATGTCGTGATAAAAAACTTAGTTAAAAATGAAAATCGAGATAATGATTATTTTTACTGCTAAATATCTATATAACAAAATAATGTTTTTTCCAAGGCAAAAAAACACTTAATAATAATAATAATATATAATAACATAACATAGTATAATTATAGTTCATAATATTCGTTATAATAAGCTTCATCAAGAGCATCTTCCCATCTTTGAGCAATAACTTTTTTATCCTCAAAGCTTACATCATCACTTGATAATATAGTTAGTAATTTGTGTAAATTTCTAAAAAGGATATATTTTAAAGAATCTTTGTAATATTCCAATAAATGTCTAAATTCAAAATATTCTGTGGTGTACTTCACAAAAACTTCATAATAAGACATTAGTATATATTTATATCTTTCTATTCTTGTTTTGCTATCCAATGAATTGATGATCAAAGATATAACATCATAACCAACAGGCATAAATGTTGTATAATGCCAATTTTTAATTTCAATACCATCATTCATATTACTATCCTTGAAATTAATAACTTCTGGACATAAAAATGAGTGAGATATAACTGTTGGAAGTAAATTGGAATATTTTTTAACTTCCAATTTATCAAAAGTTGTATATGGCTTAAGGTAATATTTAACTTGTCTGATCATCTTGTTCGGATTCTTAAAATACTTCCTCATATACTTTTCCAGTGACTCAATATATGTTGGTTGGTAGTTAATTAATTGGTCATTCAGAAATGTTAATAAATATTTATTATTGAATATAATGTATTTCTTTGATTTTTCACCAATCCAACGCATAGAAGACACTTGAAATTTAGCAATATACCTTGCAACATTTAATACCTGTTCAACATCCAATGTATTTGTTATATCGTTTAATGGTAATAAATTTGATGATTCTATACAAAGGCAGTCTACATGAATATCATTGTCTTGATATGAAAATAAACCGTGTCCTGAACCGTAACTTATCTTTAGTCTCTTTCTTTTTGCCTCCAGAAGGTGGAAAATATACCGCATATTGTAGACTGCTCCAATTGCGGCTAACTCTATTTGTTCGGGTTTCTCCTTATCATAATCAATGTTCCTTGTTAAATACACTAAATACCTTTTACCAATAGTTTTCTAAAAAATATTTTAATAACAGTTATTAAAAAAGAGAGAATAAAACATACAGAGGAGAAGTAAATTCTATTCAAACAATTGTCCAAATTTAAATCTAGACTTTTCCATTGTAATTCTTTGACATCATCACAGAGTCTCTCTCTCCTAATACTTTCCTTGATTTTTTCTACCAATTCCTCCATCTTCTTAACATTCCCAAAAATGTTATATTTCTAATTTTTACTTCTATAAAAAAACTTTAAGACTATAAAATAAAAACGTTAAAATAAGTTAAATAAAAAGTTACAATACGTCATCAAAACAGTTGGAGATGAATCATTAAAATACTTTAGACAATAAATATTAATTCAATACTATTGTTTTAAAAAAGAATCACTTTTTTTCATCTCCAACAATTTCATTACTACAAGTATTATGTTAAACATAAATACTTTTATATATAATGTTTATGTCACATTATATATATATGGAAGCATCATCCTATATCATTGTATTTTTTTTCTAATTGTTAAGTCTTTTTACTTTAAAAGAAAAAGAAAATTCAAACAATGGTGAATATTTAAAAGATATGATAATAAAATTGGCTTGGTAGAGATGGGTTAAATTAAATAATATTAAAGTATAGTGATATAAAATCATTAGAGATAAATGAATTTAATTGTTTTTATTGAAATATGCATTAAATCATTACAATAATAGTAGGAGGTTAATTGAAATTAATCTAAAATGGTTTTCTCTCCCCACATTGCCTTTGTATTTTTTTTTATTAAACAGCATATGTAAGATTTCTTATACGCATTAAATTATATGAATAGGATGTACAAAAAAAGATAATTGAACAAAAAAATATTACATCTAAATGGGGGTAAATGATATTTAAAAGATCAAAGCAATACTTTTGATATATATTATTACCAACAACAAAGTTTAATAAATTTTTTTTGACTTCACATTTTAATTCTTTAAATGTTCTTTTATTGAATGTGAGAAGCGGCATATATTAAAAATAATAGTGCAAAGGAGTAGTAGTTTAAAAGGGATATTTTAAATATTGAAGATATATGTATATAATATATGAGGATATATCAGATCAACAATTGTTATATGTATTATGAACACCTGTAGTATCATACAAAATTATCCACTACTATATTAGATATCATTTATGTGTCAATTACTTGTTGTTTATGACTCCGATTTAAAGATGGAAATTATGGGCAAATTTAAACTTAATTCCCTATAATTAATGAGGTATCTGAGGTACTTGAGTAAGCTATTGTTTTAGCCTTGGATTATTTTTCTACCTCAAATCCGATTATCTATCTCTCCATTATTATATAAATAAATCTTAAAAAGTTATTATTAAAGTAAAACTTCATTAATAAGATATTTAAAAATTTACTCCAACACAATTACATGGTTGTCATGGTGATATAACAAATTAAAGTTTCTTTCAAGTATAAAGTTACACATAAAAATAATGCAAATCAAACTTTTATACAATAAATAATAGCTTTATTCAAATTTTAAATATTATTTACACTTTACTTTTTTATTTATTTGTTTTTGGAATATGAAATTACGTTTTTTAGATACGATTATTGACAGTCAGGTTAGTAAAAACTTCATAGATTAAAATAAATGTAGTTAAATGTGACAACCATTATTTATTATATTTTATAGTTAACCTCAGCAAAAATACCATCAATATCATGGTCACTAAATAACAAAAAACTAGCTGTAGCCACAAAAGACAGAAACATATACCTCTTCGATGCGACCCGTGAACAGAAAGACCGTTTCCACGCAAAACCAATAGAATCAAAATACGGCAAAAACAGTTTCGCCATCACAGCCATAACATTCTCACCAGACTCATTAAAACTAGCAGTTGGCCAATCCGACAATATAGTCTTCATCTATAAATTAGGAAAAAACTGGGATGAAAAGAAAGTTATATCTAATAAATTTCAGCAATCCTCCACAGTATCTTGTTTAATATGGCCCGAGGACAACAGACTAGTCGTTGGATTGATGGATGGCAAAGTAAGATTCGCTTCCTGTCACTCAAATAAAATATCCACCGTCTACAAGACTGATCAGGCAGTTGTCTCACTCGCCAAACACCCCACAAAAAGATCTTTTTGTAGTGGTCATATCGATGGTAGTATTATTGTATATCACTTTGATACTAAAAGTCAACAAAAAATTTGTACACACCTAACTACACCCTATGCTTTGATATATACTAATTTTGGTATCCTAGCTAGTGGATGTGATCAAAGAATTATCAGTTACACAGAAAGTGGAAGGTTATTACAAACTTTTGACTATACTAAAGACCCATCAGAAAAAGAGTATGTTGTTGGGGTTGTTGATCCAACTGGAACTAATGCTGTCTTTGGGAGTTTTAATAGGCTTAGACTTATGATATGGAATCAAAGGAGAGGTGCATGGGATGAGGGAAATATACTTGACATCAAAAATTTATACACAATAACCTCATTATCATGGAAACCTGATGGTTCAACGATTGTTGTTGGTTCTCTGTGCGGTGCTGTTATTGCTATTGATTGTAGTTTGAAGAAAATATTACTAAAAAATCAATTTGAAGTCACGTATGTATCACCATCACAAATCGTTATTAAAGATACCGTTTCTGAATATGGTAATAGTATTAGTATAAGGAGTAATAAAGGATATAATATAAGAGATATTAGAATTATGGGGAGGACAAATAAATTTGTCGTAGCATACACAACAAATTCACTAATATTATCAAATATGGAAAAAGAACTAACCTCAGAGGTTATGTGGAATTCGGGTGGTAATGAAAAATTTATCATGGACTCAGAGAACTGTTGCATGATAGTTAATGCCGGTGAAATAAGTATTGTTGAGTATGGTATAGATGATATAATAGGATGGATAAGAACAGAAATAATTAATCCCCATCTACTAAGTATCCGCCTCAATGAAAGGATATCAAAAGTATATGGTGACAGAAAAAGGATAGCATATTTAGTGGATTACAATAATATACATGTAATGGATTTACTAAATAACACCCAAATAGCACATATTAATCACCCAACTCACATAGATTGGTTGGAGTTAAATGAGACAGGAAATAAATTACTATTTCGTGATGTAAGATCTCGTGTACAACTATATGAAATTGATGAGAAGCGATTGACAAGTCTTATCAATTTTTGTAGTTATATACAATGGGTTCCTGGGAGTGATGTTGTTGTTGGTCAGTCAAATGAGAATTTATGTATATGGTATTCTACTGATCAACCTGACCAAGTTACTTTGGTACCTATAAAAGGTGATGTTCAAGATGTTTATAGAGATGATAAGAAAACTGAAGTTATTGTTATTGAAGGGAATAGTAAAGTATCATATGAATTAGATAACACACTTATCGAATTTGGTACCAGTATGGATGATTTAAATCTTAGTAAAGCTGTCAATTTTCTTGAAAATAATGATTATACTCATAGTATTGAAATGTTACCCATGTGGAGGCAATTAGGAACAGTTGCAATACAGGAGGAGAGACTACATGTAGCCAGTAGATCATTTGCAGCAATGAAAAATTATTGTAAAGTTGCTTTTATACATGAAATACTAAATGACATCGAGGAGAGCCCCGATAAGTTTGATGATTATAAAGTTAAAGCAAAATTATCACTACTAAACGGTAATTACAAAGAAGCAGAAAAATATTATATAAAAAACAACAATCTAGATGAAGCAATTAATATGTACAAAAATCTCCATAAATGGGATGAGGCCATAACATTAGGTAAAGGATGGAATTATACAAAAATCGGTGCTTTACAACAAGAATATTATAAGTATCTTTTTGATACCGGTCAAGATCAAAAGGCAGGTGAATGTAAGGAGAAGGATGGTGACTTGCATGGTGCTATTGACCTATACTTGAAAGGTTCAGCATCAGCTAAAGCGGCTCGTGTACTTTTAGAGAATGATAAATTAATTAGAGATGAAATTTTAGTTGATAGAATTATACAAGCATTACAGAAGAGTGATAATTATGAGAAGATTGGGGAAATTTATGAGAGACTTGAGATGTATGATAAGAGTATGGAGGGTTATAAAAAGGGTAATTGTTATAATAAAGCAATCTCTCTGGCCAGAAAACATTATCCAGAGGAGGTTGTTGATTTAGAAGAGAAATGGGGTGATTGGTTAGTTAGAAATGGCTCATATGAAGAAAGTGTATCACATTACTTAGAAGCTGGTGAAATGATTAAAGCTGTTGATAGTTCCATTAAAGGAAAAGATTACGATAAGGCTATACAAATTATCAGTGTTATGGAACCTAATCCAGATAATTATGATTATTTCTTTAAAATCGGTGAATATTTCGAGGAGAAAGGTAATTATGATGAAGCGGAAAAATATTATATTGATGCCAAAAAACCTGAGGAAGCGTTAAATATGTACAACAGAAAATCCCAATGGGCCGAGGCACATAGACTTGCTACAGAAATCATGGATGATACAGATGCCCAAAAATTATACCTCGAAAAAGCTGAGAAACTCGAGATGATGGGTAAATTTAAAGATGCCGAAGAGTTGTACATCAGTATGGGTGAACCTAAAAAAGCTATTGCCATGTACAGACATGCTAATAAAATTACGGAAATGATGTTATTAGTTGAAAAATACCATCCAGAATATGTTATAGAGACTAGAAAAAGGCTTGCCGAAGAATTTGAAAGGAATGGTGATTACAAATCAGCTGAGGAACAATACTTAATAAGTGGTGATTGGAAAAGTTGTGTTGATATGTATATGGAAGTTGGGGAATGGTCTGATGCTCATAGGATAGCTAAACAAGAAGGTGGTGAAAATGCTGGTAGGAATGTTATATATTTATGGGCCAAATCACTGGGTGGTGATTCTGGTGTAAAACTACTACAAAAATACAACATCCTCGATGAAGTTATCACTATCGCCTGCCAAAACAATGATTTTAACTTTGCTTTTGATATGGCCAAAATCGGTAGTAAAGATAAACTTCCTATGGTTTATAAAAAATTAGCTGAACATTTGGAGGAAGAAAATAATTTAAAGGAGGCTGAGAGAAATTACATCATGGGTGGAGGGGCCCGTGAAGCAGTTAATATGTACATAAATAATCATATGTTAGATGATGCTGAAAGGATTGCAAAAGAATACGTCACAGATATGTTAAATGAAATTTATATTGGTCAAGCAAGGTTAGCTGTAAGAAATAAAGATTACTCAAAAGCAGAAACATACTTATTACGAGCTGATAAGCCGGAAATGATATTAAATTATTACAAGGAAAATAATATGTGGGAGGATGCGTTAAGGATAGCTAGTGATTATTTACCACTACAATTAAATGATATACAAAAAGAGTATGATAATGTACAATTAAAAAGTGGTGGTAAAGGTGTTGCTAGTTATGTTGCACAGGCAAAAGATTTTGAAGTTAATGAGGATTACCTTAGTGCTGTTAATACTTTGTTAAAAATTAAACCACCGATAACGGAGAATGAAGAAATTATTGTTACGGCTTTGAAGAAAGCCGCTGATATAACATTGAAGTTTATCACAACCTCCAATAGAAATAGTATTTTAAGTGAAATTGTTAAACAATTAGACATTTATGGTTTATATCTTGATGAAGGCGAAATTTATTTATTATGGAATAAACCAAAAGAAGCTATTGAAGCATTAATAAAAGGTAAAGAATATTCAAAGGCCAAGAGAATTGCAACTGAATTGGTACCTGATATGACTGAATACGTTGAAGGGGAGTACAAAAAGTACCTTGCAAATGCTGGTAATATCAATGAATTAATAAGTATTGATGTAATCAGTGGAATTGACTTGTTAATACAAAAAAATCAATGGACCAAGGCATTAGATATTGCTGTAAAACAAAACCACCAACCACTAGTTGATAAGTATGTTGCTATGTATGTTGGGGAATTGTTAAAAGATAACATGTACAAAGAATCTATTAAAGCATTTGAAACATATGGTGCATCAAGTAATAAGGAGAATTTAAATATTTACAGAAAGTTATTTGAATGTATCGTCAATGAAAATTATGAGTACGATACAATATCATCATTAAGAAATATGTTGCTTAATTTAGTAAAAAAATTAGAAACTGATAACAATGAAAGTATGTATAACTTATTTGTAAGATATTTACAATGCATACACTTTATATGTATTGGTGAAAGTTTATCAGAATTCACCTCATCTGAAGTTGAGGAGATAAAATTAAAAATAAAAATATCCCTTCTAAGATATATTGATTTACTACCAGCAGATAGAATATTCTATGAAGCCGGAATAGCATGTAAGGAGTATGGCAAGCCATACGAAAACATGGCATTTACATTTCTAAATATGTACTTAGATGTGACAGATGCTATTGAAGATAATGATCCCTCAATTGTTGACAATAGTATTTTCGCTAGTACAGATATCCCAACACAATATCCCTTACCCGAAAAAAATTTTATTCCATTAGATGAACATGAAGAGATCAAAGAATGGGTATTAGCTGTGTCAGTTGATACAAAAATTGATAAAGAATTACTATTGGATAGCAGAGGTATATTTGAAGGTTGCATAATCTCACCGACACTTGCCAAATATGAAATGTGTATCATTTCAGGATACCCTATATTAGAGAATCCAAAAATTTTGTCAATTAACATGAAAGCAATCGGAAAATATTGGGATACCTTTTCCACGATAAGTAAAACAAACAATACTGATAAATTACAGGATATTCAAATATTTTTATCTAAATGGGCAGGTGCACCGATATCTATTATTTAAACTTTAACGTTCACTTTTTTGTATTATGATAAATAAAAATAAACCTCAAGTTTGTATTTTGTAAATTTTATTTTATATAAAATATTTACAAATATAATGTATATTAGTATAAGTGATATGTTGAATTAAGATAAAGATTATCTTTGCTTTATGGTGGATTTATTTCTTTCCCCACATTCCTCCGTACATTCCACGGCCATAACCACCATACATACCACGGCCATAACCTCCATACATACCACGTCCATAACCTCCATACATACCACGTCCATACATACCATACATTCCTGGTCCATAGAATTGAGCAGAAACCATAGCGATGATACAAGCAATAAGGAGAAGGATAATTTTAGAATTCATATTTAGATTAATGCAACTTTTTCAATAGAAAGAAAAATTGATAGAAACTCTTAAAAATCATTTCCTTATATATAAAATCTTAGAAGGTCATCTACCGCCTCCGTTACTATCCAATTGAACTAGTTATAATAAACAACAACTAAATATCTCTCAAGAAAATTACGTTGTTAGGTAAACTATCATAATTAACGAACAAAATATTTATTCCAAAAATGATAGATCAACCAAACAAATGTTACACTCATTGAAATTTTTAATTCATTAAAATACTTCTATATACAAATACGTCATCGCAACCATATATTTGATGATGATGTATGAAGTTATCATAAAAGGATATTTATTAAAATTAACTAATATTTATAATAATAATAATAATATTATAATAATATACATGAAATAAAAAAAAACAAATGAAACAATAATATTATTAAATAGTTTGAAAATATATAAATTATTATTTGTTGTTTTTTTATGAAATATAACCTGACCCGTCATATTTAATTTTGTACAAGAAAAAAATTAACATACATAAATCCTATTCGAAGAAATTTTTAAAATCTTTAGCTTTTTTTGTTTCCTAAGAGTAACCATCTATTAGAAGCGTCTGGAACGTGAGAAATTATTGTAGTAAGGTTGTTGGTAATGATGATGTTTGGAGTTCCCAGAGGATTGTTGGTGGTGATAATAGTTATTTTGGGGGGGACGTTGTTGTTGTTGTTGTCCACCGTGGACGTTATTGCCATACATTGATTGGGGACCAGATATTCCTTGAGGTATCCTTGAAGAGTACATTGATGGATTAGGTGGAGATGGTTGGTTGAATTGAGGTCCTAATACTATTGTTTGTTCCATTAACGGTTTAATATATGGTTCCTGCTTCAGTAATGGAAGAATTGGCCTTGAGTTATATGATGGTGGTGTGGAGAAGGAATACCTTGGAAGTGATGGAATACTATTTCGAGGTGAATACACTCCTCCATTCAGTGATGAACTTGATGGAGAAGGTTGATGTTGGTATAGTGGTGATCCATTATATGGAATTGATTGAACGTGATTGTATCTATCTTCTACCATTCTAACATTATCGTTATCGTGAAGGTAGTTATGTCCTGGCCTTCTATCTGGACGGGGATGATATGGACCGAGGGGTGACCTAAAATCTCGTCTCACATTACTTAGACCACTAAATTTAGAGTGACTTTGATTATTAGAATTCTCACGTGTTCTTTTTTTATTATTCCTCGATTTTCTATTCTTTCTCGATCTTTTTCTTTTATTAGCCTTACCACCACCTTGAGATGGTTGTTCTTCTTCTTCTTCCTGTACATCTACATTGGAATTTGATTTTAATTCAATTGATGGTGGGACAGGTGGCTCACTCATTTCTAATGATGGTATTTTAAACCCAACATGTGTTGTAATAATTGGCTCTGGTGATGATACTGTTTCATTTTTCGGGGTATCACTAACCATGGGCATCCAATCACTAGAAGACGTAATGTTTTTATCGATATTACATGTAGGAGTAGACGATGGTTGATCATTATTTTCACTATGACATTTAAAATCATCATTAATTATTTTTTCTGTAACTTTAGAGTCATTACCATCATCATCATCCTGTCTAATACTATCTTTATCGCAACATTTCTTATCACCACTCTCTTTAGCATCTGTTGTTTTAGTAATATTCTTTAAAATAGGTGGTTTAGGTGGTGATGTAAAGATGTCTAGTAATTTTTGATCCTCCAAAATGAAGACGCCAACAAATTTTGTTGAAAAGTCAAATAAACTTATTTCATAACCAGGTAAATCAAATAACAAATCAGGGATATCTGCAAATGAATCAAGAGGTATCAATGAGAAAGACTTTAAAAGATTCGAATCTTCAAAGTTAATTACAATACCTAGCCTTTCCTTAAATAAATACTTTCGGTATTTAAGAAAATTTTCATCACCAACATTTCCATCTGCCTCAACAATACATACCATAACTCTACTAGTTAATGAATCAATAGAAATTTCAAAGACTTCTTTAAGTGCATTAATATTCCTAACGTGGTTGATGTTTTTTAATCTCCTTGGCATTTCATCTTTTAATATAAATAAGTCTGGATTTTTTATAGGATAAATTGTTAATGGTATATTATGGGAACCATCATGTAATGTAACATTGTACAGATTTTTCTCCATTTTCTTCTTTTCCTCCATCTCTCTTTTCAGTAGATTCATCTTCTCCTCACGGATTCTCATTTCAATTTCCATTTCTCTCCTCTTCCTTTTTGCTTCTCTCTCAGCAACTGCCTCCTCCCGTTCTCTTATCAAACGTTCTTCTTTCGATTTTTTATCTTGGCAAATTTTACAATTAGAATCATACAAATGATTGAGGTGTTTGGATGTTGTGTCGTCATTTGTATCACCTAATAAAGAGTCAACCAGCGATAATGTTTCTCCTTCATGAGATTCAGGTATCTTTCCATTACTATTAACTTTAACCGGTGTACATGAATTTTTTCTCTGATTTTTTATACTCTTATTATTACTATTATTACAACTATCAGATATATTTTCATACAATATACTACTACTAATGCTACTACTACTTTGACCATTTTCTTTCTTAGCCTTTATACCATGTTTAACCTCTTTAAGAGGCATCTTTAATAATTCACCAATAGACATTCGTCTTCTAAGTAAGTTTAAATATAAAATCTATAAAATTATTATATAAATTATAAATAACATAAACTATACTTTTTTCTCAGGTTTCTCCTGATTATGCATAAAATATCTAGCAAATTTCTTGTAATCACAATAATCTTTACCCATAAATTTTTCAAAAATTTGCCTCTCAAGTTCATTAATAAAAGCTTTCACCATCCTTTCTTTACCAGCTTCAATTTCATTTTTTTTAAGAAGAAGTAAAAAAATTTTAAAAGTTAACTTTTTAAACCCATTCCTTAACATTTCCTCTTTTTTATCACTATCACTACTACAATCACCATCCTCAATTCCCTTATCCTCAATAAATACCGGCACGTAAAAAGGAGATTTTTTTAAAAATTTATATGCATCATCAAAAGGCATCTTCTTTTTGACGTTATCGTCATCAAATAATTTAACTTCTATTGTCTTACGATTTTTACATTTCTCACCCCATTCCTGTAGTTTTTTTTTAATACATTGACTTGAACAATAAATAATAGATTTAAATTTATCTTGAGATAACTTAAAGACATTTTTAATAATTTCTTTACAACATGTTATACATTTCTTTTTACCATTAGAATTATTATCAATTTTTGTTTTATCTTTTTTATTCTCTTCCTCCTCGTCACCTGCGTTATCTGTACACTCATCCTCAAGTATGTCATTTATTGGAGATACAAGACTATTCTTTGACGTCACCTCAGGACTTGATTCTATACTATCGAAAAGTTTTAGAAAATTGTCATCTATACTTGTTTCAAAGCAATTTAACATATCATCACAGGTGAGATCAGGACAATTCTCATCCAGATCTTTTGATGAAAATTTACTTAACATGTTCTCGAAATGATCCATTTCATCCTGTAATTGATCCTCCGATACCAATGGCTCATCATCCTCCAATGAGGTAAAATTTATTGGAGGTTCCGACAATATTGTTGTGGGGGGAGAATTCCTCTGAATATTTCTTATCCCACCATCATTAACATTTCCTTCACTATTATTACCACCATCGTACAACTCTTCAATATTATTATATATATTATAATGATTATTTACATAAGATTGATTTTCTTCATTATTGAAATAAACATTTCGACTTGTTCGAGGGTTTTGATGTTCAGTGTAATAATAAGGATCATTTATCAAATCATTGTTATCATGACCGATACTATTGGATGTTGTGGAAGGTCCTCTTTGGATGGGTGTTGTTGATGAATGGTATCCACCACCAATAGATGGTGGTGGTGGTTCGGTATAAGGACATTCAATTGTTTCGTAACGTGGAAAATTAAAAGTATTGCTATTGTTTTCCTGATAAATATTTACTAATTCATTTTCTCCCATCCTAATGCCATTGACAATAACTTCATTTGTTGTTGATGGTGTCATTGTCGTGGTTGTGGTGATGGGTGATGACACTGAGGGAATATTTAGTTGGTGATAGTATGTTGAAGTATGATTTGTATAATATGGCGGCTCTCCATTCCATAAAGGATCCATCTATACAACATATATATATATAATAGAAGAAATTGATAATAAAAAATATGTAGTAAAATATACAAAAACTATAAGAGAAGAAAAAGGCTTTCAAAAAGTGATAACAAGATAATATTTTCTGTTATAGTTTTTTAATTTTTTTTAACTAAAAATACGATAGGTAAAAAAAAATGTAATATTTGGTTAAGTTAGGGTTTTTCTTACCCAAAAATTATATAATGTAAATTTACTAGATAAACATGCAAAATAAAATATATAATATGTACTATATATGTAAATAAGTAATATAGTATAATATTTAAAAGATAAATGGAATAAAGTTTGTTGGTATTGTAGGGGAGGCAAAAACAATCTGATTTACATTTAAAGTATATGTCCTTCCAACATGGATAACAAAGTTATTCGTTGTGAAAGGACACAACATAACAAAAACGACAAAGACACAGGAGAGGAGTATTTAAAACTCAGGGACATAAAGACCTGCCTCTTCAAGCTATCTCCTACCAAACAAAATATATAATAATAAAAAAAAGAAAACACGCCTTCTTGTCTGATGGCTCCTTCTTTTTCTTCATCATCCTTCATAACACGTCCATTCAACATGTATATAAAGTATATATATATATATAATTTCTCCTTTTTTTCTTCCCCCCTCTCCATCTTCTTGTGTATTTTCTGATAGATATAATGGGATGTTGATTGTAACTTCTCAACTAATATTACCACTTGTCTTCTTCCTGCCGTATATATATATGTAGTTTTTTTATATGTATATACATGTTAATTGTTCTAGTATATCTATCACATATTTGAAGATTTACGTGCCCTCACCAAAACCGGCATTCTTTCTCTCCAACCATAAATACAAACTAAAAAAGAAAGGGTGGAAAAATTTTTTTCTTCTTTTTTTTAACAATTCCAATATTGTTATAAACTATAATATTTATTTTTTTCCTTTAACTCTTTTCAAGAAGGCAGGCATTCATAGATGTGTATTTTTATTTTACTTAATAAACAAAACATATTTTTATTGTATTAAAGTGTATTGTGTCAAAAAATATAATGTAATAAATTGCTTGTTTGATTGTTTATTAAAAAATTTTCAAATATACACTTTTGTGTTGCAAGATAAAATAAAAAAAGATGTACAGGAATTAAAAAGGGATGTAATCAATCATTTATTTAACAGTTAGGAAGGGGATAAAAAAAGTTTTATCATTGAAATGTTCTTTTGGAATTGGTGCAAAAAGGGGGAAGATGATTTTAAAAATAGAGATACTTGGTATTTTTTAATGGCCATCTGGTAATATTTAGAGAGTATGATAACATCAATTTCATCCACAAAACCTTTTATACATTAATTTTTTCCATCACCTGAAAGTTGCATATGTCTATGAAAAATATAAATACACCATTATTTTCATAACATCAAAATGTATAAGGTATAAAATAAGGAAAAATGATAAATTTTATCATGATAATTAATCATTCACAGATAAATGGATTGTTGCGTGTTCCTGGCCCCGAAGAAGTGGAAATTTTTCTTAAACAACCTTATAATATCTCTCAAAATTTTGATAATATTTTATTTTAAAATAATAAGGTTTTTAAAGTTTCACTATATTTATATTTTGTAAAATTTGACAATTTATATTTTATATTGTAAAGAAGTTTTCCTATATCTTGTGAAAATATATATATATAAATTATTTTCAAATAATGGTATGTTTAAATAAATTTTTTTTAATAAAAAACATATGTTTTATGTGTTTGTACTTTAAAATCAGAGATAAAAAATTAATAAATTAATAATTATAGTTTGGTTGGATTCATGAATCTTTTAGACAACTTGTTCATCGCAAGTATGGTCGTGAAGTTTGGCTTAAAATATTGGAGATTGCAAAATTTGATGAAGGTACTGAATGTGATATTAGTCATTATTATAAGGATGAGGATACAATGAAAATTGTTAATGCTATGGCTAATGTTATTGGTATACCAATAGAAGAAATTTGGGAAGCATATGGTGGTTTTTTAATCCAATTCACCATGGAAACAGGTTGGGATGAGTTACTAAAGGCTTTATCACACAATTTGGAAGGATTTCTTGATAGTTTGGATTCGTTGCATTATTTCATTGATCATGTCGTGTATCGAACAAAATTAAAGGGTCCATCATTTAGATGTGAACCAGCCAAGAATGGAAGTTTGATTCTTCACTACTACTCAAAACGTTCTGGTCTTTATCCAATTGTTAAAGGTGTTGTTAGGGAGGTTGCGAGACGTATCTTCAATAAAGAAGTAATAATGAAGGTTCAAGAACGTAAACAAGAACATTTAGATACCTACATAACAGAGCATGTCATTTTTAGTGTTACAATGATTGAAAATGAAGCTGCAACAAGTAGTAATCTATCATTAACAGGTAAAACTGGCAAACAAGAACCTTTGTTGTTTCCAACTCCTAGTTACAAATTAACATTAAAAGATTTTATTAATGCGTTTCCACACCATTTATGTTTTGATAGAAGTCTTGTCCTCCAACATGTTGGTTCATATTTAATTCAAAATTTACAAGAATTTAGACCAGGTTTAACAAAATTAACAGACATCACAGAATTAATGCATCCAGAATTACCATTAACATTCGAATCCCTTGTTGCATTTAAAAATAGTTTATTTGTTTTTAAAATAAAGAATAAAGGATTAAGTAATCAAGATGATACCACGACAGTTGAGTTAAAAGGTTCAATGGTACATTTAGAAGATCAAAATTATATATTGTATTTATGTTCTCTTAGTGTAACAACTGTCAGAGAGATGGTTGTAAATAATCTATACCTCTCTGACATGCAAAAACACGATGGTACCAGAGATTTGATTATGTTAAATCAATCCAGGATGTCACAGGTGGAATTAAATAGAAAATTAGAGGAGACAACGAAAAGTTTAAAAAGAATGGCTATGGATTTGGAGATAGAGACACAAAGGACTGATGAATTATTGTGTCAATTGATGCCTGCAACTGTTGCTGAAAGTTTAAGACAGGGAAGAAGTATAGAGGCTGCAGAGTTTTCGGAAGCAACATGTTTATTTACAGATATTGTTACATTTACAAATATTTGTGCTCTGTGTAGTCCTTATGATGTTGTTAATCTTCTTAATGACATGTATTTGCGTTTTGATCGTTTAGTAACACTACATGATGTTTACAAAGTTGAAACAATTGGTGATGCATATGTAATTGTTGGTGGGGTTCCAAAAGTTTGTGATAATCATGCAGAAAGAATTTTAAATTGTTCTATTGGGATGTTAATGGAGAGTAGAGCTGTTAAGAGCCCTTTATATGGTCTTAATAATACAAATAAAGGCAATGGTGATAATTCGATTAAAATTCGTGTTGGTATACACTCAGGACCAGTTGTTGCTGGAGTTGTTGGTACTAAAATGCCCAAATATTGTTTATTTGGTGATGCAGTTAACACAGCATCAAAGATGGAAAGTAATGGTGTCCCTCTTAGAATTCATGTTTCAGAACCAGCCAAAAACCACGCATTGAATACAAATCCTTCATTCGAATTTGAAACTAGAGGTATTATGGATTTAAAAGGTAAAGGAGAAATACTTACACACTTCTTAATTAAAAATGGAAGAAAAAGTGTTTGGGAATTAATCGGAAAATCCAAAGGAAAAGATTCATCCATCGATGGGTACAGTGAACTTCAACAAGCATACGAAGATTATAAAACATCTCTCACCGCTACCATTAAAACAAATGACGTAGGAAACTGTGTCGATAAAACAATGAAAAAAGAAAAAAATAGAAGTTCACTGTGTAGTTTGATGTAAAAAAAGTATACTTAAATGTTCTTTCAAATACAATATTATTATAAAATAGAAAAAGACATAATATTCTTTTTTCAATTTAGCATACTTGAATAAATATTTACATTGGAAATTAATAATTTTTGTGTTGTTTTAAATAAAAAGATAAATATATAAAACTTATAAATGAAAAAATATTCATTTAACAACAACAACGGTAGTACAAAATTCCAAGGAACATGCACTCCACACAATTCGCAATGTAATGACAAATATGTGCACAATATAACAAAATTAGGTATTTTTAGTGATTTCCAGCTTTAGCAGCATTGTTGAGGACATTAGCGGCCTCAGCTACCTTGGCTTGGAGAAGTTCCTCATTATCCAACATCATTAATAATTCGGAGTTATCCATTTCTAACATCATACCGGTGATCTTACCAACATCAGAATCCTTGCAGTTCTTAGCAACTAATGGATAAATTCTTTCTCCAATCATTTGTTTTTGTTCCTATAATAATAATAATTAATATAAAAAATAAAATAAATAATAAACTTACTTGAACAGAAGCCTTAGATAAGGTGTAAGCAGTTAATGGTTCTTGAGGACCACTTTGATAGATTTCTTGTTGCATCTGTGCCATAGGTTGGTTGGCTGGACGTTGTTGCATACCATAATAATTTGGATGCATATTTTGTTTTCCTTGCATTGGAGGGTTAACTGCAGGTCCACGAACCATAGGTTGTTGTGGCATGTTAGATCTTTGCATGCGTTGGTTATATTGACGTGGTGCATTTTGACCTCCACCTTGTGGACGATTTCCTCTTACATTTTGATTTTGATAATTTCCTTGCATTGGATAATTTTGTGGGTTTCCATTGAATCCTCCAGCATTTTGGTAATTATTCCACCTTGGAGCATTATTTCTAACTTGTCCTGCATTGACACCTGAGGGTCCAAAGTGTCCACGTCCATTTTGCATTGGAGCATTAAGATAAAAACCTCCTGGATGGTGGTTACCATAAACTGGTGGAATTTGAGCATTCATTCTATTGTAAGGGAATGTTCTTAAGTATTGAGTAGCCAATTGAGCCTTTCTCTCTTCTTTTCTTTGAGCAAGAGCAACATAAAGTGGCTTTGATCCAAACATTTTACCGTTCATTTCAGTTACTGCCTTTGTGGCATCAGAGCGAGACTCGTAGCAAACAAAACCAAATCCTTTAGAACGATCTTGTTCATCTCTCATGATTTTGGCTGAGGTAATGGTACCGAATCCTTCAAATTGTTGACGGAGTTGTTCATCAGTGACGGTATCATCTAAGTTCTTAACATACAAATTGACACCCTCAAACTTGGCAAGACGTTCTCTTTTTTGCATTTCATGTTTTTGTTTTAACTCATGTAATCTATCATTCTTCTTTTGAGCACATCCAACATAAAGTTTTTTGTCTGAATTAGGAACAACACTATCATTCATCTCAGCAACAGCTTTAGAAGCTGATTCAGCATCTTTGAAGCAAACAAAACCGAATCCTTTGGATTTTCCATCGTCGGTCTTCATGACGACAGCAGAAGTAATTTCGCCAAACTTGGAGAACATCTTCATTAAAGAATCATCATCAATCTTGTCATCGAAATTCTTGACATAAACATTGGTGAAGTTTTTCTGGTCTGAAGAGTTATCCTTTTTGCGAAGATCACGTTGGATAAACTTTCCAACGTAGACTTTCTTTCCGTCCAAAAGCATACCATTGACACGATCAATAGCCTTTTGGGCAGATTCTTCAGTTTCAAAGTGAATAAATCCGTATCCCAATGAGACACCGTTCTCATCAGTAGCTACCTTGCAAGAAAGGATGTTTCCAAACATAGAGAATGTATCATAGATAGATTTGGTGTCAATTGATTTATCCATGTTTTTGATGAAAACATTTCCAGCTCCGGAGCGGCGGAGAGATGGATCACGTTGTGACCACATAATTCTCATTGGTCTTCCCATGAGTGGTTCGAAATTCATGGTATCCAAAGCCATTTCAGCATCCTCAATCTTTTCAAAGTTGACGTAAGCATATCCAAGAGAATTACGGGTGACGGTGTCACGACAAACACGAATGGAGATAACAGTTCCAGCTGTACTGAATTGAGAGAAGAGTACAGACTCAGAAACATCAGGATGAAGATCTCCAACATAAAGGGAAGCGGATTGGTAAGAACGTTGTCCAGCGTTACCATTTGAAGTATTGTTGTTAGTGCCAGCAACAGCTCCATTGGCTGTTCCATTTCCAGAAGCACCAGTTTGAGCAACTTTGGCTTGAGTATTTTGTTCAGGAATTTGTGTAGCAACAGACATGATTCTAACTAAAATGGAAAAGTTAATTTAAATATGGATGGTGACGTGTAAACAATATATAGAGTACGAAGGTTAGTTTTTTACACGATAAAATAAACTTACCCTTTCAATTCAAATTGAATCTAATAAATTTTTTTTTGATTTTTTAGATTTTTTTTGTTTTTTTTAGATTTTTTTAATATAGTATAACGACAACCAACAAAGACCTTCTAAAAATGTTTAGGAAGGAAACTCTGTTCGTGTTACGAAGTCTGAAAAGAACCTCCGTTAAAAATGCAAAGAAAAAGAAGACGTGGAAATTGGAACGATAAAAATTATATACTCCTGCAACGAAAACTACGGTGTGTCGTGGAGAAGCATACTACATAATTAATCATAAGATCAGAGGTATGTGATACGTATTAAATAAAAAACAATTAGGCTTCTACATGCAAGAAAATAGAAATAAACAACAAGTGCTGTTATGTATGATGGAACCAATCTATTAATAAAAACAAATCTTGGATAATAAATAAAATATACAAAAATAGAAAGTGTTTAAGTACCCTGTAAATTTAAATAAATGTTATCATTTTTCCTAATTGAATATAAGATACAAAAGGCCACACCCTAAATGCAAAAAACAAAAGTAAAAAAACGGTATGATATAGACAATAAAATAAAATTAAAAATGATGCCGAGTGAGATTAAACACAACAAACTAAAAATTGATTCTCCTCTTAAATATTACTTGATATTAAAAAAGCCAATATTTAAAGATAAACAAAGTAACTATATATCATTTCATATCTAACAATATGAAGTATATTTTCTCAACTATGCATATATAAAATTCATTACGACTTTTTAAATGGAGCATCAAACACCATCAAATAATAACAGTATTTAAAGCGCAATGAATAAATTTAATAAATGTCGATGAACACATAACAAAAATATTTTCATTATCGTGCAAATGTGAGTGAAAAAAAATATTGTTCTAGTAAATTATTGATGTTGTTTATGACAATAGTCTTTTGTTGGTTAAAAACAAGCCCAACATTAAGCTGAGGTATGATAAGCCATATTAATATGACGCTTTAACTAATTAAAACAAGTAAAACACAGAGAAAGTAAAAAATAATTGAAGGATAATTTTAGCTTAAAGGTCCCCTCGTTAATGAACTTAATAAGCTTTTATTATAGCTACAAAGACTAATTGTACAGTAAATAGGGATAAATCATCATATTTAGATTTAATTCGTTGTATTAAAATAATTATTTTTTGCAATGTTCATTTTTTGCTTAAATATGGCCAAAGTTATATTTAATTAAGCAGTGATGATTAAATAAGGAAAAAATTGATTAAATAATCAATTTTTGATAATCAACTTACACAGTAACAACCACATATTTACCGTAAAAAAAGAAAATGCTTTTATCATCTTCAAATAAAGCAAAAGTAATAATGTTGGTTGTACTAAAAACAAATGTTAACCTACTTTTCTAACTTTAATTTTTTTTAAATTTGGTACATTGCTCAATAATGGTATTAAATATATGTTGAGATTCAAAAAATTAAAAAAAAGCGAAGGAATTTAAGCTAAAACCGTAAAGTATGGGCCCTTAAAATAAAGTTTCATTTAATTGAACGTTGCACACATGAAATATAAATAATAATATTTTAAAAGATTTGAATGTACCATGACGTCAGCTGATGCATATTTAACGATTAGTGGGGTGTTGTTTAGCAGTTATAACATTAATCGAGGGAATAGGGTTGACAGACAAATTTTTAATAAAAATGAAAAAATAACAAAAAAAATACATATTAAAAATAAAAAATTTAACAAGCAAGAAAAAAAGAAATAATGTTTTATTAATTATGAAAAAATAGTGTATATAATGACTACTCTGCCTTTATCAAACAATGTTATAATGTGTTAATACAATATGGGTGATAGATAAAGTGTATACTAGAGAATAAAAGCCTTGGAATGAAGCTTATTCAAATAAATATATGTTTTATGTTACTTAGGTGAAATTGGATTACCGCATTTTATATCAAATAATGGAGAATTTAAAGGGGATTTTTTATTTTTTTTTCTTGACTCCTACAAAATTAATGTAAGTTTATTTCAATATTAAATTGACGCATTGAAAATTGTAAATAGAAATCCTTGTAAATAAAGATTTTGGACAATTTTGATGCAATAGTATATTTGTAGTACTACACTTTGCTTCAAATGGTAAATGTTTTACATTGAAGTTCTGAAAACTACAGACAAAGTTATAATTTTGTTTTATGGCATTAAAATTTTGTGTTTTCAGACAGATTGTGTAAGAATATAAAAATATATATTAAGAAGGGGAAGTAAGTAATTTATTTGCAAAAAAAGGAAGAGTTTTAAATAAAAAAATATGGCAATGAAAAATACTATGTGTCTCGAAATACACTAACAGTGTTGCTGTAGAAAATAACAAATTGAGAGAGTATGTAAAAATGTAGATAGTGATCAGTGTATGTTTAAATTCTATGTTATTGCATGTTAGAACAATTGAAAGAAGTATGTGACATGTAGAAGAAGTGAAATATTTGTTGACTCAAAAATGTCTATATATCAACTATAGTATTAAATGTTTATATTGTATATATTATTAAATAAATTAAAATACAATGCCTTAAACTAATTAAAAAATGCAGGAGATTTTTGTTTGATTTATCACCAACCAAATTCTTGACGCAAATTATCTGTAGGAACATATAAGAAAATTCTTGTTCTGCATTATCCTTTAGGTATTTTGCTTCATCTTTTGTTATATACATGTCAATTAATTGTTGAGACATACTATAGAAGAATGGAGTGTTATCTTCAACTGAAGATTGATATCTATAATTTAGTGTTTGATGCTGCCAATCTTGTTGCTTGTATTGTGTTCTTTTAGTCTTAACAGGTTCCTTAGTATACTTGAAATCTGGATACTTTCTATAGTGTTCTTCACGGATTCTTTCAGCCTCTATAATGTATTTTTGTTTTTCAAATTCTGGTAATTGTTTCCATTGGATACCGAGTATTCTTGATAATTCAGAATTTAATACACCCGGATTCATTGCTGCTGTTGTACTTCGATGCTTTTTTGACCATAACATAAAAGCATTCATAGGTCTTCGGACTCTTCTTTTATTAACTAAAAATAAATTTAGTAACAGTAAAGTAAAAGAAAATTTACTTTCACGTCTAATTCTTTTGCAATCATCACAACGGCATCCTTGAGGGTGATTTAATGGAAATTGAAGTGATGAACAAATATTTTCATTATCTTCTTGTTCCATCATCCAAATGAAAAATTGTACATATATAAACTAGGAAATAATTTTAGGTGTTAAAAGATCAGTAAAATAAAAATGTACCAAAGATAGATATCTTAGAAATATCTACATAGTTATGACATTTTCTTTTATTACTTATAATTCATTCATTGAAAGAGAATATAGTTGATTATTTCCTTTTCATTACTTTTTGTCCCAATGCAGCTGCATACTTTTGATCAAAATTTATGACAATAGAGTTATACATCACTAAATATGTGTATGATAGCGGTTAAATGTTAAAGAGATAAATTTAAATAACATTTTTTTGGTATCTTAATTTTGAAATATTAAACACTTTTGAAGTTATCTTTTCTAGCCACTTGTATGAGGAATAAAACAAAACAAATCATGATTGGTCCATTCGCTAACTTTTTATGATTAAAGATAAAAGAGTATCATGTAATAATGAAAGAATTACAGATATATAAACAAAAGCCAAATGCCGAAAGTAATTGAAATATGAAGAGCTTTATGATATTAATGTTTTATGTTTTCAATTTGTTAGTATATTTTATATATCTTTTATAAAAAAGGTTTAAAATTCATTAATGCTAATTCATCTATAAAATTAAATGAGAACACAAATTTAAAATAACAATACTTAACAGTTTTAGTAAAATTTTTGATTGTGGAATTTAATTATTATACATATTTTTTTATTAACATAAACATTTTTTAACAGTATAACGTCATTTAACGATAGTTAACACAATTAAATTTATATAATATTATATGATACCAGATGAGCATAATAAAATGGGTAAAAAATAGTTATAAAATCTCTGATTCTTTTGAAAATTTCGAAAATAATTTTGACATATAGGTATTGTGATTCTATTAAATATCGTTTTTAAAAATGAAAATTCAATTGAATAAAAAAATACAACTCGAGTATATTCGCATTTACAAAAGTAATTTAGCATTTTTTATATCGAATACTACAACTTTGAATCATTTTAATAACTTTATTTAAACATATTAGTTGTAAAATTGCTCATTGTTTTTTTATAGTTCAAAAATATGATATAACAGTTTATTAATATAATAATATTATACTATACAGAGATATAAACAAATCATTATTACTCATTCTTGATAATACATTATTTTAACACAACAATTATATAAAAGTTATGATTAAGTGTATAAAAATAAATCAAAAGATTATTTTCAATATTTTTATTTATTGTTTTGTCAAACTCGTAAATAAAGATATTTACTTGAGTTAAATATTTGAATACCAAATCTTGTTTTATTAACAAATAAAAAAACTATTACTTACAATAATAGTGACTTCAAAATTACTTGTTAGAATTGTGGTAAAAAACAGCATGAAAAATAGAATTCGTTTAATTGTAAAAAGAAATATATTTAATATAAATATATAACTGTAATCGTTAAAACAAGTAAAATGAATTTATGTTGACATGTATCTGAATGTCAACATATGTTGAGGAATAGTTCCAACATAATTAACAAGCATTTGACTTCCCTCACTAACAAGGCCTTGGTTTTGAACTGTACCACAGAATGTTGGACCAGTAATAGTCTTATCAATATTGTATTTGATTTGAAGAGCAATTCCTGGGAAACAACGTTCTGTAGTGTTAAAATATCCTTGGTCGATGTTGATTCTAACTTTTTTATTATTTTCAGCTTGAATTAGGAAGACACAGTTTTTAACTCCTTTTATGCTAAATGATTTCACTTGGGATGTTGCTATCATAGTATCTCCCTGACCACATTCTGGTGGATTTTTAGCAAGATCGGCACAAGTTGGGCCTCCTAACATGCTCGGGCACCTACAAGTACCGCATCTTTTTGGGTCTTCATAGCCTCCATTGCTGCACCTAATACCACCTTTACAAATATTTGAACAATAAATAGAATTAAGTAATTTAACATCATTAAATTGCATTTTATCAAATTGTCCAATTGTGTTCAAATATAATCTATTCTTTGGAATCATAGTCAATTGTCCATTAGCACTAAACGATTTTTTATCATATTGCATGTGAGAGCCATAATCGTATGGAATTCCAAATGTTTCAGTTTCTGCAATAGAAGATTTATCATAATTATGTCTTTGATTTGGAGCGACATTCTGAAGAGCAATATCAAGATAATTGTCTCTGTCTGGTCTTGATTGTTCATGGAAAAGACCTAATGCATGGGAGACTTCATGTTGAATAATACCATTCCATTCACAACCATGGCCAATACTAACGTCTTGTGGTTTGTTAGTTGAAATTGGTCCAATGTATGAATAGCAACCTTGGCCTGGGAAAAGTCTTAAACCTTGTCTGTCATTAAATGGTCTACTTTTCTGGAATGTAAGACATGTTTCTCTTTCCATATTCTTAAAAGCATTATCAACAACACCTTGTGGTATAGGACCATCAATATAGTAAGGAATTGGGAACTTCCATTTGAAAGGTGAATCTTTCTTATATGCTCTATTTTTTTTGAGCTTATCGACAATTTCTTTTTCAGCCTCGGGTCCAGTTTTATTAGCTTGTTTTGCTTCTAATTTCATTTTAGCTTCAGAAAGTAAATAGCCAGCTTGATGTTTATTTAAAATCATATCACCTTGGTACATACTTGGATTTGACATTGGACCCATATCAAATTTATCGTCATCTTTTGGTGGTTTAACACCATGAATTTGACTACTTAACTTAACTAACTGCTCCATAGCTTTTTGATGTTTGTCGAAATGCTTCTTACCATCTTTACTCATATCCTTACGGGTTTCTTGTTGGATTCTCAAGCGAGTTAACTGAATTAAAAAGATAAAGTATAAATTAAAAAAAAACTTCGACTTACACCTCCAAATCCAGCAACGATGTGAAGGCATAGTAGAGCAAGCAATACTTGACTTAAAACTGTCATTATTAAAAGTATGATACTTTTTAAACATTTTTCACTCTTTTTATAGTAGACAAAAGTAGCAAATATACATTTCAATGTATTTATTCAATATGTTTTTAAATCCTTAATTTTCTAATTCTTCAAATATTAAGCTTAGATAGTCACATAAAACAACAAAAATGATAATATTTTGAACATTATTATGTTTTGACAAGTGTTATAATTTAGAATATTGTGTTTGAAGTGAAATAAAAATAGATTTATTGTAGAATTTTTTTATTGAATTTAACAAATTTCAATATTGATTTTTAAAATTTTTCTATTTTTAAAATTGTTGATCAAATATTAAGTAAATTCTGATGTGTTGTTTTTGGTATCACATAAAAAAAGTTTAATATTTTAACAGTCTTTTAAAAAGTATCAATAACATAATTTTCTATTGAATGCAGAAAAGAAATCGGTAATGCCTTTACTTTTTGTTAATTTAAAAATGATTCTTATAGGAGAAATATTTCTGGTAACTAAACATTTTTAAATTTATTGTAAATAAATAAACATAAAACACATTATAACTATAAATAATCATGAGTTGGACTATTTAAAATTTCAATTGATTCAATATTTCTTGGTTTAAAATTAAAATATAATTTTTTGTGTAATATTATTTTAAGTATTATTTGACTGAGTTTATGGCATTTACTTTACTGAAGATATAAAATCTTTTACTTGCAAGAAATTTTGTTTCTTTCTACCAAAAGATAAGTAAAATTTTCTATTATTCTTATCAATCTAACAATAAAGCATGAATAAATATAGATATTAATATTTTTTTATACTGTAAAAGATATCTTAAAAAAAACTAAAAGTTTTTAATTTTAAATAAACACAATATTCACTAGCTTAATAAATTTAAAATTATCAAAATGTGTTAGTAAAATAAAGATAAAAAACTGATTTAAATTCTTTTTATTTTTTGAAAAATTAGTCTTATTTTAATATAAAGCTTTTAGTCAATAATATAATTATAACATTATACTGTTTTATATTTCAATTTTAACATGTGAGAACCCATTGTTCCAACATAATTAAGAAGTATTCGATCATCTTCACTAGTAAGAACCTGATTATTAATTCTACCACAAAACGTTGGACCGACAAGAGTTTTGTCTTTATAATATTTGACTTGAAGGGCCATTTCTGGTAGACAACGTTCTGAGGGATAGAAATTACCTACTTCAATGCGAATTTGAACTTTTTTGCCATTGCCTTTAATTTCATAAACACATCTTTTACCTCCAACTATATCAAGTGACTTTTCTTGAGGTGTTGCTTCCAAAGAATTTCCTTGACCACAATTTGGTGGATTTTTAGCAACTTCTGAACAAGTTGGTCCTCCTAACATAAAAGGGCACTTACATTGCCCGCATCTGTTGGGGTCTTCATAGCCTCCATTGCTGCACCTAATACCACCTTTGCACTTATCTTGACAGTAAACAGTATTAAGTAATTTAACATCGTTAAATTGCAACTTATCAAATTGTCCAATTGTATTTAAATATAATGGATTCTTTGGAATCATAGTCAATTGTCCATTAGCACTAAAAGATTTTTTATCATATTGCATTGTTGAACCATAATCGTATGGAATTCCAAATGATTCACTTTCTGCTAAAGTTGTTTTATCATAATTATGTCTTTGATTTGGAGCGACATTATTAAGATTAATATTAATATAATCATCTCTATCTGGTCTTGATTGTTCGTGGAAAAGACCTAATGCATGGGAGACCTCATGTTGAACAATACCATTCCATTCACAACCTTGGCCAATACTAACGTCTTGTACGTTATCTGCGGAAATTGGTCCTATGTTTGAATAACAACCTCGACCCGGGAAAATTCTTAAACCATGTCTGCCTTTAAATGACTGACTTTTTTGAAATCTAATACATGTTTCTTTTTCAATGCCTTTTATAGCATTGTCGACAACAGCATGTTGTACATGACCGTCAATATAATAAGGAATTGGGAACTGCCATTTAGTAGGTGCATTTTTTCTGAATGCTCTGTTTTTTTTAAGTTTGTCTACAATTTCTTTTTCAGCTTCGGGTCCAGTTTTATTAGCTTGTTTTGCTTCTAATCTCATTTTAGCTTCATCAAGTAAATATTCAGCTTGATGCTTATTTAAAATCATATCACCTTGGTACATACTTGGATTTTCCATCGGACCCATTTCAAACTTATCGTCATCTTTTGGTGGTTTAACACCATGAATTTGACTACTTAACTTAACTAACTGCTCCATAGCTTTTTGATGTTCATCGAAACTTTTTTTACTACCTTCACTCAATTCTTCACGGGTCTCTTGTTGGATTCTCAAGCGAGTTAACTGAATTAAAAAGATAAAGTATAAACTAAAAAGAAACTTTGACTTACACCTCCAAATCCAGCAACGATGTGAAGGCATAGAAGAGCAAGCAATACTTGACTTAAAACTGTCATTATTAAAAGTATGATACTTTTTAAACATTTTTACCTTTTTTATAGTAGAAAAAAAATAAATATACATTTCAATGTATTTATTCAATATGTTTTCTAAACCTTATTTTTATGATTCTTCAAATATTAAGCATAGATAGTGACAAAAAAACAAAAATAATAGAAATTATTTTTGAACATTATTGTGTTTTGGCAAGTGCTAAAATTTAGAATGTTGTATTTGAAGTGTAATAAAAATAGATTTATTGTAGAATTTTTTATTAAAGTTAACAAATATCAATGTTGATTTTTAAAATTTTTCTATTTTTAAAAATTGTTGATCAAATATTAAGCAAATTCTGATGTGATGTTTTTGGTATTACATAAAAAAAAGTTTAATATTTTAATAATTGTTTAAAAGTGTCGATTGATCCAATATGCTTTTTTAAATTAAAAGATAATCCTTTTTTGTTATATTATCTTAAGTAATGTTCGATTGTGTTGGTAAAATTTTTTTTAAATGAAGACATTAAATTTCTTATTTGCTAGAAATTACCTTTTTTTGTATCAAAGTATAATCAAATTTTTCCACTATTTTTATCAATTTATCAATAGAATATGAATAATTTCATTAAATAATTGTAGATAATAATATCTGTCTTTAATTTTAATATATACAGTGTAAGCTCTTAATAAGAGAAACCTCTACTTAGTCAACATAAAGTCTGGTCCCGAATTTTTGTTAAATTTTCATACAAAAAACCTCTTAATAAAGTACATTTAAATGAAAAAAGCTTCTCAATAATTATGATAGTAAAGAAAATCATATGCATTTTTGCATCTACTTTAACAAATAAGATATAGCCATATCTTAAGTAGAAGTTCTGATTTTTGTAATTTTGGAATAAGGTTTAGTGAACCAATCCCAAGGTTTTTATTCATTCTTTTTATTCATTTTAAAATATTAGTTATCTAAGTTGTGAATTTGGAGATCTTATGTTTATATTGTTAAAAATTTAACTACTTGTATTGTGTAAGTATAATGTTGTCTTTGTTTAATATTGTATTGTGTCTCTCTCAAGGTGGCCACATAAATACTCTACTTATAGTTAATAAATAAAATTTAAACAGATCTGAGTTTTTGTTCTAATAGGAATTGACGCCAGCAACAACTTATCAAATTTTTATTAACACTCAAAGAGTTTCTTAGTCCACTAGAGGCATAAATTTACTGAAAATTTTTGTAAAACTGATATTTTAGAGAGTAATGAAAATAGATGTGGTAATTAAAAATTAGAAGAATGTTCTAATCTTTATAGTAATGAAGTCAGTGATTCTGATAGTGATGAAGAAATTACTTAAGAAGTAACAAAGGATGAAGTTATTAGGGGTCTATACAATTTAAGAACTTATATCAAAAATTCTAAAGTAGATGATTCTCTTCCTCCTATAGCCCGTTTATAAGATAAAATAGTAAATCATATCAATAATTGCAGTTCTCAATCTAAGACCACGGACTACTTTAAATAATGTACCTAAAGATAAATAATTATAGTTAGACTATATTTAATATTTATTTCTTTTTGTCTTTTACTTTATATGGCACTTTTTTATCATTTAACATTGCCTAATAAGTATTTATACATATTATTAGATTTTAGTCATCATTATTAGTGATATATTAAATAACCTCTAAATAATCACCAAATTCCTTGGTACCGGTAAGGCTTTTATTTGGAGGTTACACTGTATCTTCAAATGTCTACTAGTTTTTATTTAACAAAAATACAATATCCATTGGCTCAATATATTTAAAATTATCTAATTGTGGTAGTTAAATAAAGATAAAAAAGTAAAAACTAATTTAAAGTTAAATTATTTTGATTGGCGTAGAAAACATAGATCCATGACGAAGATACTACACAATATTAACGTAGACTTTATTGAGTAAAAAAACTAGAACTAAAATTATATCAATTAATTATAAAAATGGGGATATAAAAAAATGAATAAAACGAATTATAAAAATTATTTAAAATGAATTAATTTTAATTTATGGGATTTTCCATGACCTTTCTCTTAGCACGATCCGAGGTTTGGCGCGCTCTGAGTATCATTTTCTTTTTAGTTGGGTTCTTTGGAGTACTAACTCTTACTTTTAAAATTTGTTTATGAAAAATTTAACATTATTGTTATTCTTTTAATTTAACGGAAATTACTCAAACAATAACACTGATTTTAGAATTACTTGTAGAAATGTAAACAGAAAATCGTTTTATAGATAAATTGTTTTTATTTTAAAAAATATAATCTTATTTTAAGAAAAATTTTAATCAATTGTATAATTATAACATTATACTGCTTTATATTTTAATTTTAAAAAGGCTTGTGGAGATTGAGCAACATAACTTATAAGAACTCGATCATCTTCACTAGTAAGATCTTTGTTAGAAAATCTACCACAAAATGTTGGACCGACAAGAGTTTTGTCTTTATGATATTTTATTTGAAGAGCAATTTCTGGGTTACAAACATCTTTAAGCGTGAAACTTCCTTCTTCAATGTGAATTTTAACTTTTTTGCCATTACCTTTAATTTCATAAATACATTTTTTGGCTCCTTTTACATCAAGTGTCTTTTCTTCAGCTGTTGCTACCAAAGAATTTCCTTGACCACATTCTGGTGGATTTTTAGCAACTTCTGAACAAGTTGGTCCTCCTAACATAAAAGGGCACTTACATTGCCCGCATCGGTTTGGGTCCTCATATCCGCCATTGCTACACTTAATACCCCCTTTACACTTATCTTTGCAGTAAATAAGATTAAGCGCTTTAGCATCATTAAATTGCATTTTTTCACCTTGTCCAATTGAATTTAAATATAAAGGATTCTTTGGAATCATAGTCAATTTATCACCAGTACCAAAGGCATATCTAGGATAATGCATAACTGACCCATAATCGTATGGAATTCCAAATGTTTCAGTATTTGCTAAAGAAGTTTTATCAAAATTGTATCTCATCTTTGGATCGATACTATTCATATCAACAGTAATATAATTATCTCTGTCATATCTTACTTGTTCATGAAAAATACCTAATGCATGGGAGATTTCATGTTGAGCAAGACCAAACGCATCACAACCACTTCCAATACTAACATCTTGTGGTTTATCAATAGCAACGTTTCCAACTACTGCATAACAACCATTTCCTGGGAAAATTCTTAAACCTGCTTTGTCTTTAAATGGTTGACTTTTTTGAAATCTAATACATGTTTCTTGTTCTATACCTTTTATAGCCTTATCAACGTTTTCTTGTGGTACTTTGCCATCATAATAATAGGGGATTGGAAACTTCCATTTGAAAGGTGAATCTTTCTTGAATACTCTTTGTTTTTTAAGTTTACTTACAATTTCTTTTTCAGCTTCGGGTCCAGTTTTATTAGCATTTTTTGCTTCTAATCTCATTTTAGCTTCATTAAGTAAATAACCAGCTTGATGCTCAGTTAAAATCATATCACCTTGATACATACTTGGATTTGACATTGGACCCATATCAAGTTTATCGTCATCTTTTGGTGGTTTAACACCATGAACTTGACTACTTAGTTTAGCCAATTGTTCCATAGCTTTTTGATGCTTATCGAATGTCTTTTTACCATCTTCGCTTAATTCTTCACGTGTTTGTTGTTGAATTCTTAAACGAGTTAACTAAAATAAAGGATTTTATTTTTAAATAAGATAAAACTTCGACTTACACCTCCAAATCCAGCAACGATGTGAAGACATAGAAGAACAAATAACACTTGTTTAAAAACTGTCATTATTAAAAATATAATATCTTTAAAAAATTTCTAACTCTTCTTATAATAGAAAAAAAATAAATATAGATTTCAATGTATTTATTCAATATGTTTTCTAAACCTTAATTTTATGATACTTCAAATATTAATCGTAGATAGTCACATAATAACAAAAACAATATAAATATTTTGAACATTATTGTGTTTTGACAAGTGCTATAATTTAGAATATTGTATTTGAAGTGTAATAAAAATAGATTTATTGTAGAGTTTTTTCTATTGAAAGTAACAAATTTAATGTTGATTATTTATTTTTCTATTTTTAAAGACCACAAATCAAACGTTTATCTAAATTAGGATATGATATTTTGGTACTGTTCCTTTTCGGTAGGTCCGTTTTGGAAATACTATTTTTGAATATAAAAAAAATTTTATTTAAATTTTTATTATCTATATAAATAGAATATAAATAGAACAAAGTGTTTTTAACAATTTTCACCCATCGACGTTTTCAATTTTTATATCTCAATAATAGCCATTAGGGTCTTAAATACTCTACTTGGGCATTGTGTTAATGAATGGTTTACTATTTCTACAGCACACCTCACTAAATGTATACAGACTTAGTTAATTTTGCATAATAAAGTTAGCGAAATTTGATTCAATTTTTTTATTTTTTTTTTCTCATTATCACTAAGAAAATACCATGCTATCATTTTAGATCAATTTCTTTTATCATATTATCACTTTTCTCATCTTAATTATCCAAATTTTAAGTGACTTAATAGGGGTATACGCTACCAAAATGACCGGTGTGCGTTATCAGTTATTTATGCCTCAAAGATATTCAAAATTTTAAATTTTTTTCAATATCACTAGAAAAGTATTGTATAATCATTATTAATTACTTTATTTTATCATAATATCACTTTTTACTAACAAAAAAGTAGTTTCAAAAATGGCCCTACCGAAAAGGAACAGTACCGATATTTTAGATGTCACATAAAAGAAAGTTTATTATTTTAACAGTTTTTAAAAAAATGTCAACATCGTAATTTCTTGATAAGTGCAAAAAGAAATCGGTTATATTTTTATATTTCTATAATTAATGTAAAAATGATTTTTGTAAAAGAGCTTTTTCTGGTTATTAGAAATTCCAAAATCTAATGAATATTGTAAAATTAATAAACATAAAACATATTATAAGTATGAATAACCGTGATTCAAATTATTAAAAACTCAATATTTCATGGTTTAAAATTAAAATTGAATGTTTGTGGGATATTATCTTAGTAATATTTAATTGTGTTAATAATGTTTACCTTAAATGAAGATTTAAAATCTTTTACATATTAAAAATTATGTTTCTTTATACCAAAGTAAAAGCGGAATTTTTTTTACTGTTCTCATCAATCTACCAATACAACAAGAATAATTTTATCAGATAATTATAGATATTTAAAATTATTTTTAATTTTAAGTAAGAGTCTTAAAAAGAAATTTATCATCAAAAAAATTAAATTCCTTATAAAAGCATAAATTATAATAAATTTGTTAATTTAAATTGTTAATATACTTATACTATATTGTATAATTTTAGATAGTGTAAGGACCAATAAAATTTTACTTTTACAGGGTGGGCCAAAAGTCACGACACAGTTGAAATAAAACACTTTATAACTTTTTTTGTAGGTGACATATTTTTATGGTATTATACGCATTTTGTAGAGAATTTGTTAGAGAATAATATATTACAAGATCGTTCTCAAGAATGAACTTAAAAAAAAGTTTTTTAATTTCTTAATATTTTACATTTAAAAAAGTATTTCTTAATTTTTTTCAATTTAAACTTATTTTTAAGTTTAAAACACATAGATACAATTCGTAATAAGTCAATATTTCACACAATTATGTATGAAAAATGATATCTTTTAAATGATCACCATTTAATTTCTTGCACAAGCTTGTTTATTATAAAACATTAATTATTACTCTTATTAAATTGTTTTATTTAACTGTTTGAAATGATTTACAACACTTAATAATGCATGTCTTGACGAAGCTTGGGTCACATTGTAATAGGTTTTGAATAATTTTCGGGTTGTAACGATTGAACATCTGTTGGTGTAGCAATCACGAACTATTTTTGTTCGTTCTTCAGTAGAATACTTTCTTAAAGAGGTAACAACGATAAAAAATATTTGAAATATATGAAGGAAATAAATGTTGTATAAACAAAATATTTTATGAAGAAAAATGTTTTTAACTAACATTTTAAGCATCTAGCATTTATTTTTTAATCAATTGAAATATTATAAGATGTACTTCATAAACAAAAATACAAACATTTTTATTTAATTTAATACAACTTTTTGTAAAGATCATTCTTGAGAACGATCTTGTGATATATTATTCTATAAATCATCCTCTACAAAATGCGTATAATATCATTTAAATATGTCAACTACAAAAAAAGTTATAACATTTATAATGTGTTCCATCCAACTGTGACATGACTTTTGGCCCACCCTGTATATATTTAAGACTTACGGTTTAATTTAACGTAGAAACAATATCCACTGGTTTAATACATTTAAAGTTATTTAATTGTGTTTATCAAATAATGATAATAAAGTAAGAAACTAATTTTTATTTTTTATTATTTGTACCAAATCCAGCATTAGTGTTATTTATTTAATTAAACAAAATTTACTTTAACAATAATAATAATGTTAAAAATATCGATAAAATGTTAGTAAAAAACGTTTTATAGATAAATTTTCTTTTATTTATTATAACCTAACTTTTTTAAAACAGTAGGTTTTAATCAGTGGTATAATTGTAACATTATACCGCTCTATAAATTAACTTTAACATGTGAATTCTCAATGTTCCAACATAACTAATAAGCATTCGATTATCTTGACTAATAAGAACCCTGTTGGCAATTCTACCACAAAATGTTGGACCGACAATAGTTTTGTCCCTATTATACTTGATTTGAAGAGCAATTTCTGGGAAACAACGTTCTGTAGTATTGAAATATCCTTGAACAATGCGAATCTGAACTTTTTTATTATCTTTAGCTTTAATTTCATAAATACACTTTTTAATTCCATTTACATTAAGCGACTGTTTCTCATGTGTTGCCTCAAAAGAATTTTCTAGACCACATCCAGGTGGATTTTTAGCAACTTCTGAACAAGTTGGTCCTCCTAACATAAATGGGCACTTACATGTGCCACAATTGTTTGGATCTAAATAAGCTCCATTGTCACATTTAATACCACCTTTACACTTATCATGGCAGTAAATACTGTTAAGTAACTTAATATCATTAAATTGCATTTTATCAATTTGTCCAATTGTATTCAGATATAAATGATTCTTTGGAACCATACTCAGTTTTCCATTATAACTGAAAGCTTTTTTATCATATTGCATATTTGAGCCATAATCGTATCGAATTCCAAATGTCTCGGTTTGTGCTATAGAAGATTTATCAAAATTGAATCTCATGTTTGGAGCGATATTATTCCAATGAATTTTAAGATAATTGTCTCTATCTGGTCTTGATTGTTCATGAAAAAGACCTAGTGCATGACCAACTTCATGTTGAATAATACCATTCCATTCACAGCCACGGCCAATACTAACGTCTTGTGGTGCGTTTTCAGACTTTGGTCCATAGTTTGAGAAACAGCTGAAACCTGGGTAAATTCTTAAACCTTTTTTGTTTCTAAATGGTTTACTCTTTTGAAATCTAATACACGTTTCTCTTTCCAAATTTTTGAAAGCATTGTCTACAACACCATGTGGTATAGGACCTTCAATATAATAAGGAATTGGAAAGTTCCATTTGAAATTTAAATCTTTCTTGTACGCTCTACTTTTTTTTAGTTTATCTACAATTTCTTTTTCAGCTTCAGATTCTGTTTTATTAGCATGTTTTGCTTCTAATCTAATTTTGGCTTCTTCAAGTAAGTAGCTAGCTTGGTGTTCATTTAGAATCATATCACCTTGATACAAAGTTGGATTTGACATTGGACCCATATTAAATTTATCATCATCTTTTGATAGTTTAACACCATAAATTTGACTACTTAACTTAACTAATTTTTCCATTGCTTTTTGATGTTTGTCGAATGTCTTTTTACCATCTTCACTCATTTCTGCGCGGGTTTGTTGTTGAATTCTCAAGCGAGTTAACTGGAAAAAAATAAAAGTTTAAAGTAAGATATAACTTCAACTTACACCTCCAAATCCAGCAACGATATGAAGGCACAGTAGGGCGAACAATATTTTACATGAGATTGTCATAATTAAAAATACTATACTTTTTAGAATATGTTTTTTTTATTTATAGAAAAAAATGTTTACTATGTATCTGATTTAGATAAATCACTTTAACTTTATAGCTTTTAAATTTCCTAGTTCAGATATCCATATAATAGTGAACAATAATAATGGTATTTTGAATATTATAGTGTTTTAACAAGTGTTATAATTTACAATTTTGTATTTGAAATGTAGTAAAAATAGATTCATTGTAAAACTTTTTTTGTAAATTTAACAAATTTCAATCTTGTTATTTTCTAAATTTTTCTATTTTTAAACTTTTTGTCAAATATTATGCAAATGAGGATTTAATATTTTTCTACAACACTAAAATGTTTTATATCTTGAGAATTCTATAAAAATGTCGACATCGTAATTTCTTAATAAAACGAAAAAAAAGAAGTCAGTTGTATCTTTATATTTACATAATTAATGTAAGAATGATAATTGTAAAAGAACTTTTTCTTGTAATTAGAAATTTTAGAATTTATTGAATGTTATAAATTAATAATCGCAAAAAATTTTATAAATATAATTATTTATGATATAAATTATTAATTTTAAATTGACTAAATATTTCATGTTTCAATATTTAAAGATTATTATTTTATGTGATAATATCTTAATTGATATGTGATTTATTTATAATATATCTCTAAGATGGAGATATAAAATCTTTTACTGTTTTCACCAATATAGCAATACATATGAATAATTTTTTAAATAATTGTAGATAGTAGTATTTATTTTTAATCTTATTCTATATCTTTAAAAGACTAACGGTTTAATCCAACATAAACACAATATTTAATTGTTCAATACATTTAAAATTACCTAGTTGTTTTTGTAAAAAAATAAATTAATAGCAGCAAAATTTTATAGAAATTATATTGGTGCGCATATACAAAATAGTAAAAGACTTTTATTAACAATATATAACATTCACAAAAATAGTGGTCACTTAAATTTTATTTATTTTTAAAAATCCCATTGCTATTTACTTACTATTATATAAATATTATTATTTTTAATATCTTCTTACACACGTTTCTAGAACTTCCTACACACATTTTTAGAACTAAAACAAGATGAATTTTAAAAAAAAAACAATGTATAAGTAAACTCAAAACTAAATAATCAAAATTTAAATAATATATAACGGTTATATATTAGTTTT
The DNA here is from genome assembly GCA_005656395.1 of Strongyloides papillosus. Lineage (NCBI taxonomy): Eukaryota > Metazoa > Nematoda > Chromadorea > Rhabditida > Strongyloididae > Strongyloides > Strongyloides papillosus. The sequence continues at coordinate 38,162 of SRSI01000029.1, read as the reverse complement.
TTTCGATCACAATAAGATTGCATAACAAGAACAGTTTTATTTTTAATCTTTACAGTTTTTCTATGCTAATTTTTAATTTTTTCATTATTAACACTAAATTTAACATTATTGTCATTAAATTGATTAAACAGAATTTTTTCCAACAATAACAATAGTCTTATAATTATCAATATAAATGTTAGTAAGAAATTTTTTTATAATTTGTTTTTGATTTTTAATGACCTAACTTATTTCAAGGAAAAAAGTTTTATCAATTGTATAATTATACCATTATACTGCTTTATAATTTAACTGTAACATATGATCATCTTGTGTTCCAACGTAACTAATAAGCACTTGATTATCGTGGCTAGTAAGAGCTTGATTGGTAACTTCACCACAAAATGTCGGTCCGACAAGTGTTTTGTCTTTATGGTATTTGATTTGAAGAGCAATTTCTGGAAAACAATATTCTGAATCGTTGAAAAATCCCTGTATAATGCGAATCTTAACTTTTTTGTTATCTTTAGCTCTAATTTCATAGATACATTTTTTAATTCCTTCCAAATTTAGTGATTGTTCTTCAGATGTTGCTTCCAAAGAATTTTCTTGATCACATTCTGGTGGATTTTCAGTAACTTCTGAACAAGTTTGTCCTCCTAACATAAAAGGGCACTTACATGTGTCACAATTGTTTGGGTCTAAATAACCTCCAGCATTACATTTGACACCACCATCACATTCATTCGCACAATAAATAGTATTAAGTAATTTAACATCATTAAATTGCATTTTATCAAATTGTCCAAGTAAATTCAAATATAATTTATTCTTTGGAATCATAGTCAGTTGTCCATTAGAACTGAAGGCTTTTTTATCATATTGCATATGTGAACCATAATCATATTTAATTCCAAATGTTTCAGTTTCATCAATAGAAGATTTATCATAATTAAATCTCATATTTGGATCGACATTATTTAAATTAAGAGTAAGATAATTATCTCTGTCAGGTCTTGATTGTTCATGAAAAAGACCTAATGCATGGGAAACTTCATGTTGAATAATACCATTCCATTCACAACCTTCTCCAATACTAATATCTTGTGGTTCATTATCAGAAGATGGTCCAATTAATGAATAACAACCTTCACCTGGAAAAATTCTTAAACCTTGTCTGTCATTAAATGGTCTACTTTTTTTAAATCTAATACATGTTTCTTTTTCAATACCTTTTATAGCATTGTCAACAACACCATGTGGTACATTACCATCAATGTAGTAGGGAATTGGGAAAGTCCATTGGAAAGGTGAATCTTTTTTATATGCTCTATTTTTTTTAAGTTTTTTTACAATTTCTTTTTCTGCTTCAGCTCCAGATTTATTGGCGTGTTTTGCTTCTAATCTCATCTTAGCTTCATTAAGTAAATATTCAGCTTGGTGTTTATTTAAAATCATATCACCTTGATACATACTTGGATTTGCCATTGGAGCTAAATCAAATTTACTGTCATCTTTTGACGGTTTAACATCATGAATTTGATTACTTAATTTAGCTAATTGCTCCATAGCTTTTTGATGTTGATCGAATTTTTTTCTACCATTTTCACTCATTTTTTCACGGGTTTGTTGTTGGATTCTTAAACGAGTTAACTGAAATAACAGTTAAGACTTAAAATATGAGGAAATTTCAACTTACACCTCCAAATACAGCAATGACATGAAAGCACAATAGAATGAACAACACTTTACATAGAATTATCATAATTAAAAATACTATACTTTTTAGAATAAAATTTCTTTATTTATAAGAAAAAAAATGTTTGTTATTTATCTAATCCAAATGAGGCACTTTTATTTCATGGCTTTTAATTTTGTCAGCTCAGATAGACAAATAATAACATACAATAATAAAAATATTTTAAATAATACTATGTTTTAACAAGTGCGTTGATTTAAAAAATTGTATTTGAAATATAATAAAAATAGATTTATTGTGAAATATTTTTATTAAAGTCAATAAATTTATATTTTCTTTAATTCTTGTTGAATATTACTCAGATTTTTATGGAAATATTTTTAAAATATTATTTTAAATTATGTATGTTTATAATAAAAATATTTATTTATTGAAGCTTAAATTCTTTAAATGACCAAAAATATTATTTTTTTGTTTATGGATTGCAGTTTTTTTATTTAAAATTTACTTCTGATTAAAAGAATTTATATTCATTAAAATACTATTGAATATGAACATCTTAAGTGAAATTAAAAAAATTTTCTATCATACAACAATTATTAGATAACGGTGCTTCGACTCAATAATTTACTTCAATACTCATGTTTGAATCGAATCTTGAGAAAAATACAGGGAGTTCATATTGCACATTTTTTTTACTATAACAAAAATGATTAATTTCTACAATTTTTTATTATTTTAACATTTAATAATAATAAGAGATTTAAAGAATACCCTTAATTAGTAATATTTCTTAACATCAATTGCTTTTGATCATCCTACAAATGGCTATTAATAGTTATTAGACTTATAATTCAAGAAAGTCGTTTGAAAAATGGTCTGTGATTACCATCAATAACTTAGTTTAAAATCGACTTCTAAGAATGATTTTGTGATAAAAATATAAGAAAGAATCTGAACTTTAAAATGAGCATAATATCACTAAAAAAAATAAGTATAAAAAGTTACTAATTAGACCTGGCAAACAGGATGATTTAAAAAAAATTTTTGAGTGGTCACAATGAGTGTCTATATAAAACCAAAATGACATAAATTTTCAAAAAAGTTATCCTACCAAGGCCACATACTAATAAAAATATTAATAAAAGATTAACATATAGGCAAACTTCAGTTGAGTGTTTCTGATACAAGAAAACATTCACATAAATAATTTCAATCCATGAAATGGCTCCATAAGAAGAAATTCAAATTTCAAAAATTTTTTTCTCTGTATCAAGTAAAAAAAAATGTTATTGAACTAATAATCTATAAAATTATGTCTATCCACGAGAACTATTAATATCAAATAATAATATTTTCGAGTTATTTATGTAAAAACCTTAGTGTTCTAATGAAATTATATAAATTCATAAACATTTTTAAAAATTTAATAATTTTGATCATCTTAGAAATTTTAGTTTATTTTATATATTACCATGTTTAAAGAAATAAAAATAAGTATCCAACTTGGATATAATAAAGCTCGATGTTTAACTTTTTGTTTACATAATTATCTATCTCATTCTTTTTATATTTTCTCTGCCTTTAAAACCTCAAAAGAACTTAGAAATCACTGCCTTCTTCTTTTTATCATTACTGACAATCTAAAGAATCTTATTATACACGTTTTCCTTAAATGTACACTTGATTTGTTTAATACGTCTATATTTTGACTTTGAAAGAATAATATAAATGCTTCAAAAGCAATTTATTTCAGATTTTATATCAGTTTGTAATTCTATATCATCGTCTGCGATTAAAAAACTTGAAACAGTTTATAGTATTGTTAAAGTTATCGAATTTTTTGTCACTTTAAGAATCCAAATTGTTGGAGCTGATAATCTTCAAATTTAAATGATTTGTATCACAAAAATTATCACAATTCGTGGAAATGATCAAATAAAAAATTTATATTTTTAAAACCTTTTGCAAATGTCTAGAGGACAATCGAAATTTAATTCACTCCAAAAGAGTTTTTATATCGTTTGAAACAACATTCACTTTAGAAATTCTTCGCTATTAAACATTTCAAATTTTGCTTTTGTAAAAGGATCTTTGAAGAATCATAAAATGATGCCCAGAATCAGTTAGCTTCATGCGACAATCTGAAATCAGCATCACTTATTTAATCCTACTCTATGACAGTCTCTACTTCATCATTTGCGGAACAACATAACGATTGCTACAGGTTTAGACTTTGTTTTCACTCAAACACATCAAATAAAAAAGGCAAAATTTTGGACAATTTTTCGAAAAATGCAAAAAAAGTCCCACCATTTAAAAAAATAAAATTTTATTCAAATTTAAAAATGTCAGACGGCAACAAAAATGTTTCAAAAAAACGAAAAATATTAGGTTGTCGAAGAAATTTTGTTATTTTTTTACAACAACATATAAATGGTATTTTGAAATAATTTAACATTTATTTAATCTTGATATCTTTTGATGTCATGCTAATCTTAGGGTCTAACTAATTTTTTTTATATATTGTAAAGTGCGTTATTGAAATTCAACTTCGTGTGAAGTTGTTATGTTTTAACAAAAATCATTCTTATGAACAATCCACTAACAAAAATAAGATTTAAAATTTAAAAGAATCATAACAATCATAACGAAAAAAAAATTATTATTTAACTACACGAAGAATTAGTATTTAAAAATATTATTTTAGTATTTGTTCTTATTTGAGATTAAAATATGTATAGGTAATTTTTTACAATTGATAAAAATTCATTTTATTTTATTATTTTTCATAAGTTTGATTTTTAAAGATGTTATAATAAAAATTTGGGTTTTCAATGAGTATAATTTTACAAGAAAATATAATTTATTTTTGTTTAAAATATTAAAGCATATTAACACATAGATGACCAATGACGAGATATTTCATAGTTTTATAATCTTAAGTAAGATGTCTGGTCATCTATGTGTTAAGAAAGATACTATGATATGTTGATAAATGTCATTTGTAAAAGCATTTACAATCTTACTTAAAATTCACCCTTAATCTGATATCTGAAATGTATTGTAAAAAACAACTGAAGTTTTAAAATAAAAATAATATTGCAGAAAAATATAAACTTATTTTAATAATTTTTTAATTATTTTTTTAATTTTTATGTAGGAATTAAATGCGACAAAATTTGTCCCAAATCAAGAAAATACAAATTCTTTAGGTAAGGAAAATTTATTACATTTTAAACAAAATCGTTGCTCTTTTTTTTATGTGCACCAAATCTAAAATTGAGCTCATTATTTATTGTTGAAAGATAGATGACTTTTTATGATCAGTAACTAGTTTTTTGCAATTTTTATGTAAAATGTTTCTTTAAGAATGTTAATATTTAAATTACATAAATTAAATTTATATAATATAAGATTATAATTTAAAAAATTAAATTAAAGTCTTATAAATCTTTTTTTTTTTATAAATTATACAATAAATCAAAAAATTATATCAAATTTATATTTAGGATATTTCTAAATGAATAAATTTATTTAACAGTTAAATGTGAATTTAAAGAATTTTGATTGATTGTAGAAATATTAAACTCATAAAAAATATAGGTTATATAAATATCTTTTGGGATGGGAAATTTGCATTATGGAAGGATTATATTCTTATAAAAATATAAAACCTACTACAATTATTTAAAAAAATATGAAAATAAATGTTATATTTTCAAATTATTTAATAATTTATACTTTCTATTTCATAATTCCTTTTGTCAATGGCAGATCTCCACAAAAACACCGTTTTCCAAAAAATATTGACAAAAATAAAAATGTAAAGCTATGAAAGTGTTAAATAATATATATGTTTTGCAGATATACATATTACTATGGTCTAATATAAGGGGTAAATCAAGATTTTATTTAAAATGTCCATTATATAAAGAATGCAAACATTCTTTATCACGTCGTGATGTTAAAGTAGCAGATGTTTTATTATTCAAAGACCTTAAATCTGATCAAAATCACATTCCAAAATATCGTGATCCAAAACAGTTATATGTTTATGTAAACTTTGAACCCAAATTAATTATAGATAAAAAGTAAATTATAAATTATAATGCTATTAAATAATTTTCTAGAATAAAAGAAGGATACACATGGAACCATAAAAATTTTTTTAATATGACCTATACATATTCTTCAAGGTCAGATATACAAAAAACGTATTATGGTGAATGGACAAAAGGACCAATAGATAAGTGCTTTACAAAATATTATAAAAACATATCAATAGTTCCGTCAATAAATGATATAAAAAAGAAAAAAAAATATATAGTTTGGACTGTTTCTGATTGCAAAACTGCATCAAAACGAGAAGAAGATATTGAAATGCTAAAAAAGTTTATACCAGTAAATCAATTTGGAGCATGCAATCATAGAGTATTTAAGTATGGTATTTTTTCAAAACAATTCCAAAACTTATACGAAAGACATTATTTTTATGTTGCCCTAGAAAACAGTGATTGTGAGGATTACATTAGTGAGAAATATTTCTCAAGAGTACATTTTAATTCTGTACCAATAGTAGGATATCGAAAAAGATATGAAAAAATTGCACCAAAAAATAGTTTCATAGCAATGGATGATTTTAAAAGTCCGAAAGATTTGGCCGAGTATCTTTATTTTCTCATTAACAATAAAGAAGAATATTTAAAATATTTTAATTATAGAAAAGAAGGATGGAAAATATATGACATTGATAGCGCAATGAATAATTTTTGTTCTCTTTGTAAAAAACTCGTAGAAATGAAGAAATCTGGTCAATTACAAAAATTTCAAAGAACTTATTATGATGCTAGAGAAGATTTTTTATCATGGACTCAATGTAAGGAAAATGGACGTATTTGGAAAGAATAATGTGGTAAATTATTTAAAAAAATATCATATTTATTGCATTTTATTTGTAATTAGATCTTTTTTTTAAAAATTATATTGAAACTATTTTCACTGCACTATATTTTTTGTATAACTACAGAACTTTAGTAATAAATTTATTTGCTTGACGACTCCTAAAATAATGATATAAAATTATTACAATATAAAATGACTATTTATAAATTAAAATTAACTTTGAATGACAAATATAACATTTCTTAAAACTTATATAGTAAACTAAATTCCTTCATTGTCAACAATACTATCAACTGTATTAATACTAACTTAAAATATGACAATTTTACTATAGTTGTAAACTCACAGTAAAATTATTATTCTATGAGAGAATATTTATTTAATTAGTGTTCTGCAAGATGTGTTTTTTTGACTAAAAATAAATTTTTTTGGCATGGTTTCCTTTTCGTACCACCTTTGCAACATTTTTTTAGTCACTTCTTTTAAGATGATACATATATAATATTCTACAACTAGAGATGGGTTAGTATCAAAAATTTATTAACACTCAAAAAATACACATTTTCCGTCTTAAAGGATCATTTCTCGTTCGACGATCATCTTCTATCCTATGAAGAAAAATATATTTAAATTTTTACCTAATTAAAAAAATTAATTTTAACCACCGCCAGAATGAGAAATAAGTTTTTCGGCTAAAAATGAATAAAAACAAACAAATTTTATTAAGTGTAAATTTTGAGTACAATTGGATTTAAATTTTTTTTAATGAAAAGTGAAGGAAGTTTAGCACAGAAAGTCCTTTTCATCGTTTGTTTTTTTCTATTTAACCCTGTAAAGAAAGTTTGCCTCTAACAGATATGTATATAAACATAAAATTTTGGTTACATTGTTATTTTGAAGTTTTGTTATAACGGTGTTTTTTTCCATGTAACCGCAAATAGTAACTTATTTAATTTTGGTGTAGAATAAGAAAAAAAAAGAGACATATAATTGTATTGTACTTGTTAATTGTATCTGATAAAAACTAAAGTATGTTCCTCCTTTACTAATTAATATAATCATAACTGTTAGATGGCCACTTGTAGTAATTTTATCTTAATTATGTTATTGTAAATTTATTGTAAAACAAACTAAGTATCTTAACTTGAGTGAAAAACCGACAAAACTACTTAATATTTTTACTAAATTTTTTAGAAACATGGTCTTGATTGATAATATTTCTTGATATAAATTGCTTTTGATCATCCTACGAACCGCTACTAAAAGTTATTAGATTTATAATTCAAGAAAGTTGTTTGAAAAATGGTCTGTGTTTCATCATCTATAACTTAGTTTAAAATCAACTTCTGAGAATGATCTTATGACAAAAATATAGAGTAGAATCTGAACTTTAAAATAAGCATAATATAACTAAAAGATAATCAGTAGAAAAGAAACTACTGATTAGACATGGAAAACATGGTGTTTTAGAAAAATTTTGGTCGTCACGATGGGTATCTTTATAAAACTAAAATTATATAAATTTTCAATATAGGTATCCTACCAAGGCTTAATATTTATTAAAATATTAATGAAGGATTTACATATAAAGCAAGCTTCAGTAGGGTGTTTCTGATACAAAAAACGATTCACTAAGGTAAATTCAGTCAGTGAAATGAATCTAAACGAAGGAATTCTAATTTTAAAAACTATTTCCTCCGTACCAACTACAAAACAAATTGTCATTGAACAATTACTCTATAAAATTATGTCTTTTCATAGGAATAATTTATATAAAATAATAATATTTTTTAGTTATTTCTGCGAAAATTATGGAATTCTAATAGAATTATATAACTTCATGAACATTTTTAAAGAACTTAATCGTTTTTATGACCTTAAAAATTTTAGATCATTTTATTTATTATCATGCTTGAAGGAATTAATAAAGTACTAAACTTGGGATATAATAAAACTCCACGTTTAACTTTATGTTTACATAATTGTTTACCTCATTATACTTATATCTTACTCTGCCTTTAAAACCTCAGAAGAACTTGAAAATTACTGACTTCTTCTTTTTATCATTACTGACAATCTAAAGAATCTTATTATACACATTCTTCTTAAAAATATACATTTAATTTGTTAAATACGTCTAGATTTTAGCTTTGAAAAAATTACTTAAATGTTTGAAAAGCAATTTACTTAAAATTTTACATTAATCTTTTCTGGAGAAATATAATATTTCCGTAGAAAAAATATCGTTTTTACAACATTTTAGCTATTTTTCGTAGAAACATAAGAAGCATATAACATTCTAATCAAATTTATCTTATATTCTAGAAGGAAATGTGAAATCTACATATTATCAAACTTATTTCAGAAAATAATCTGTAATTTACAGTAGAAAATCACATAAATTAAAGGAAACAAAACCACACCACATCATACTATTGCCAATTGCTACGTAAAATTTCATTTATATATTCTAAAAATATGAAAAAGTTGTATTATTAAATCTAATTTTATCCAAATTTAAACGTTTTTGTCGTTTTCTGTAAATTCTCTAAAGAAAGTGTGTGATTCCTATAAATTCTAACCTATATCTATAATAAAAGCCATTGTATTTAATGAATTACCATCTAATGTTCCATAAAATATATTAGATTCTATAGTCTTTCGAATTTTTCTAGTGAAATATTTACAGTGGCTAATTATTTCTATGTAATACACAAAAAACCTAAACACGTCAGTTTGACTGACCATCTTCAAAAATTACCAACTGCAGGTGATGTTAAAATAACCGATCAAACAAAATGAGTAAGACGTAGTCTACAAAATGATATCAAATATACTCACTTTTTTATATAAAATGTATTCGTCAAATCGGTATGTTTAGATTTTCTGTGTGGTTATAGCTCGAATAGGATTTTTGTTCCAAGAAATAGTTTTGAAGCAACAGATTCAATAATTGCCGTTATTGTTTTTATCGTCTTAGGTATTTTTGTTGCAATTGGGTTCTTTTTATACAAAAAGAGATCAAGGGGGAAATAAATTGTTGAAGACAGAAACTTTACCTGGAACAAAAACTTATTTAGATTATATTAAAATTAAAGAAAATCAAGAGCCTAGTCTCGATGAAAGAATAGGAGCTGAAGAAACAGCAAGACCATTGATAGATAAACTTAATATGTTTAATGCCAAAAAATATATTTTTTTAATCTTAAACGCATATAATTTTTAATGCATTTATCAATTGTATTATTATGAATACTTTAAAATTTTTTATCTTGCAAAGATGTTTCGAATTGTAGTTTTATAAAAATAAATGAACATTTATTAATTACAATAAAAAGATCGAATATTTAAAATATTGTAATTGTTAATTATCAATACTTAAGGTTTCTTGGATATTTTGAACAAATACTTTTGAAGCCCCTTTTCAAGTGTTTTCTATGGACATTCAGAATCCTTTAGTTGAAATAAGTTTGTGAATCACTTTCTAATATGATGAAAACTTGTAAAATACTTTTGTTATTCTAAAAGCATGATAATTAGTCATTTTTTGATCATAAATGCCTTTTAAAGGCTTATTTAATCTAAAAATTCTTCACCGAACATTTTGTATGGACAACCTTCGTGACCATCTTTTGGAATTTTAGAAATTTTTCATCTTCTTTGTATCTTGGTGAATGTAATTCTGGGAAGGAATTTGAAGCAGAAGAAAGGTATACTTCTATTGCACCCATGTTACATACATTAAATTAACTTAAAGATATATAGTAATAAAAGACCATATAAAGAAAGTTTCTCTACATATATTCTTGAAAAAAAAATATGTGTATAATAATGAGGAATTGGCGTTAATCTTATTTTTGATAGTAAGCCTTTAGTATACAGATATAGTAAGCACCACAATCCCAAGATTATCAATAATTCTCTTCATATTTACTGTACTAATATTTATTAATTAATAAAGTGTAATGCATTGTTTCATTTTTTTTATTTTGTCATCAAACGATATAACATCAAAAACAGGTTGCAGGATTCTTTTCACGATTAAACATTTTTTCATTATAAAATTGTTTTATTGAAGTAATTAGAAATTAATATCCTTCTCTTTGTTAAATGTTACGAATTCGATTATAAAAACATGAATACCCATTGCTCAAAAATTCATGAACCCTTCTTCTGACGATTTACTTTGTACCCTTAAAACCAATATTGAACAAACGATTGCCAGCTGATGAAAAGAAGACGACTGTTGACGAAAATTATATTTTTATGCTATTAAGAATCAATGCGAGACAAATACTAACAAAATCGGCAAAAATTTTATTATAATTGTAACGAGTATATAAAAAGGTCACAATATATTGTTATAATAATATGCAAAATTTCGTGAATTTAAATTTTAGGGAGAAATTTGAATTAAGTTAATATTCAAATTTCACTAAAATTTTGATTTTATATATGATAACTTTAGGAGAAAAAATCACAATTAGCCAAACCACAGGCGTCTCAAGAGTTTGTGATAATTTACTACATAACAACAAATTATCACAACTCTTGTAATGAGCCTTAGATATATTCTCAACTATTTATTCACTTTTTTTGGTTCTTCAATGTCTACGAAGGATTCAAGTAACGATATGGAGTGTGACAGCAACGGACCATCTATTCCTAACCCAAGGGTTAGTGATGAAGAATTAAAAAGAAGAAATTGTAAGTTATAACTACTTCAAAATTATCATTACATAATCTACTTACTTATAGTCCACTTCCGTCTTAAAAGGAGAGAAAGTAAATCGATAACGTTAAGGAATGAATCTGAAGCAAGAGAACTCGTTGGACATGACCCCCAGCTAATGGCCAGAATAATAGGCAATATTTCAAAGGTTAGCGAGAGGAATAAATTAAGGCTCGTCTCCAAATCATATGACGCTTTGTGTAAGGATGGGGATAATTTCAAACCGCCATACGACTGCATCGACAGAAGCACCAGTCGTCATCATTTTTTTCATGTTGGTGGAATACCCAGCCGTGGAAATATAATAAAATTTCAAGGATCAACATTAATTATCAATCTTCCGAAGGCTATTTCTGAGACGACAAACTACTTGAAGATGCACACGACAAATATTGTGTCCAACAGCTGTAGAATCAGGACAATCGAATTGAAAGGCCTCAATGATAGGCATCTGTCTTCTTTTAAAAGCTTGGATTGCTTCGAAAGTGTCAAAAGGGTTACGTATAATCCTCTAAATCAAGTGGATATTAATTTAAAAATCTTCGACTTTTGTAAAAGCCTAAAACCAACAACTATACAATTCCTTTGCCATCCTGGAACTTCAATAGAACCACCTAACGTACATATTGAAGAAATATCTGAATACATACCACCAAGTGTCAAGGAAATTGAATTATGTTGCCGTCCTAGTGAAATAGAATGGATTTATGAAGCGGCAAACTTTATACCGGAGAAACGCTTTGAAACTTTAGTCCTTTCACCGTATTTTATGACAAATTTACCGGAATTGGAAAACTCAGGAATGAAGGTTTTAGTATTAAGCAGATGTTTTAAAAATATTAGAGCATCTGTTAACCAAATACTGTCGTACAATGTAATAGAGTTCATTGATCAGTACAATTGGTTAACTGTCTTCCATCAGGAAACAAATGTCGAATACTTTGTTGACATAGTTCTATCAAAAAACGGACCTACAAGATACGACTTCCAAGAAAACGAAAGAGTGCCTAGGATCTTCAACAATCTACTGGAGCTTAAGGGGTTTAGGACCTTCAAGGTTACATGCGACAACAGTTGGAATAAGCCACCACAATCCTATGCCTCTCCATTTCCACATCTGTTAAATTTTATGATGAACTTAGTCACATTGGAGCTTTCAATGAACATCTTCTCAACAACAGCTGACGTTAAGAATCTTATTAACACATTAAGTGCTAGTTTGGAAAATGTCAAATTCACCGATTGCAAAATGCTTAGGGAGGAAGATGTTAGACTGTTAGCCAGAAGATGCAGCAGGATAAAAAGTCTGTCACTTGAAAGTCTATCCTCTCCAAATATACCCATTCAAAGAATCATATCAAATTTCAAAAACCTCCAGTACTTGTCGATATTTTTCTTAAGCCATTCAAAGAACATCAATTCATTTGTCGACTTTGTTGGATCGGATATCAGGAATTCACCACGGATAAATAGGTGGCCAAATATAGACTTCTTACATTTGGCTTTGGAGTCACCAAAGGAGAAGGATCTCACAATATTGAGAAACATTGAAAAAGGAACTCCAAGGAAATGTGGAATGTTCATCGTCAAGAACCTTGATGATGCATATTATCATCCACATAAAGTTGTTGAAATTATTGTCCAAAAGTCAGTTACCTTTTATCAAAGGTTCATGGCGATATTTAGTCCACCGTGTTGGCTAGAGAATTAACTTAATAATTATAAACCTAATTTTGAATAATATATGTAATTAATTGTAATATCTTTTCATGTGTAGTATAAAATAAAAACGTTTATTAAGTATTTTTGTTATAATATTGTTGTAAGTTATTAGAGGATTCATAGTATTATTTTTCACAGGGGCCACTTGTAGCTTGTGCTAATATTTAAGGTACTTTAAACTGGTTAGCTTCAATAATAAATCTAATAATTTTTTTATGCCTTAGTTCATGATATTTATTTTTTTCTTTTTAAGATAAAATGTTGAATATTATTAAAAGGCAGTTAAAAGGAAATAATTTTAATAAAGAACATTATGATTCATACATATAAAAAGATTAAAATTTATATATTATATTCCCCAAAAGTGGGACTCATAGACCTCTTCTGTTGTTCCACAGCTATTTGATTTCTCTCCTTTAATCTATCAAATATTCTCTTCTATAATTCAGTTGGAAATTTACCATTACATTTCTTACATTTTAGTTTCATGTCAAAATCATAAAATCTACTCTTATGGGTAATTTTTTTATCATTTAAATGACAACCGAAGCATTTTAAACACCATGTTTTTTTGAGAGCTATAAATGTTTCACCAATTCATGATTTTTCACAACGGAAACATGTGGATTATAAAATTTTGTAAAATGTTTCTCACAATAAAATTGCTAGTAGTAATTCAATAAGAGAAAACAGTAATTTTCAACTTGCTAGTGGTTTTAAAGACAGATAAAGATACTAGTAGGTGAGATAGACAATTATTTTAAGGAAAAAATTAGATCTGGAGACTTATCAATCCGATGTTGGATACTTCTCTTAATTTCTTCAAATGTGATAATATATAAAATGATCTAAAATTTAAAAATATCATGTAGATGGTTGTAAAAATATTTTTATTATTTCATTTAGTTTTGTATTTAATAGTTTATAGATTGTTAATTTTCAACAAAGTTTCTTTTCGCTATTTCCAGTATAGTTGTTTTATCATGTGATCGTTTATGAATAAGGACTGTTGATAATTTGTTAAATATAGTAATAATTTTATGAATAATTCTATGGTATTAATTTATTTTTAACGTATTTTGATAAAAGGAATAAAGTATAAATAAAGAAATTTTTCAATGCCATTATCTTTAAGTCATTGAAACGTCATTTCTGATCAAAGTTGATAAAAAATGTACGGTGAAAACGATATGGTTAATTTTATATTATTTTATAATCTTAAGATTACTAATAATTTGAATTTGATGGAAAAATTTGGATAAGTTTTAATGTCTTTCTTAAAATAATAGATATTTATATAAAATTTTTATTATTAAGAGTAAAAAAATCCCCAATTTTAATGATCTGTAATTTTAAAATTTCAAATACTATCTTTCAGAATATTTATTAATGTTAATGAAGCACATATTAAAGAAATCATATACCTCTGAATGCAATTTCTATAACAACTATGTTAAATTGTTAATGTGAATGAGTAAGCAGAGATTAAATAAACAGTTACTGATAAACCAAATACCATCATTATAAATTATTTCAAACTGCAATACAAATACGTATGTAAAACCCTTCTAACAACATATTGATAATCATTGTAACGCCAAGCCTTAAAAAAAGTAAAATAATATTTAGAAGTTTGTTTGTATTTTCATACTAATTTTTAGTAAAATTACATATTGCTAAGAAACGTATTGCTTAAAATCCCACAACGATAGTCTTGGTTAAAATGTCAGTCAATGTTATTTACTCATAAATACATTCAATCATTGTTAACTTTTTCAATACTATTTTTTATAATTCAATTTTTTTAGTCTATTTGCGTAAAATATGAATAGAATTTTTGGTACAGGAAAACCAAAAGCACCACCACCAAGTTTAAATGATGCAGTTGGAAATATCAATGCTCGTGGTGAAAGCATTGAAAAGAAGATTTCAAAACTCGATGGTGAGTTAGTTAAATTAAAAGACCAAATGAAAAAAATGAGAGAAGGTCCAGCAAAGAATAGTGTTAAGCAGAAAGCTTTAAGGTACGTCCCTGTAACATCTTTTTATCATTTCATAATTTAGAATTTTAAAACAAAAAAAGATGTATGAGTCACAGAAAGATCAGTTAGATACTCAAGCATTTAACATGGAACAAACTAACTTTGCTCTGGAGGGAATGAAAGATGCTCAAAATACTGTTGCTGCAATGAAACATGGTGTAGTAGCAATGAAAAAAGAATTTAAAAAAATTAATATAGATAAAATTGACAATTTACATGATGAGATGGAGGATATGCTTGATATGCATAATGAGATCCAAGATGCTATGTCAAGACAATATGATACACCTGATATTGATGAAAATGAGTTGGAGGCAGAGTTGGAAGCATTGGGTGATGAATTGGCTTTTGATGAGGATACCAGTTATTTGGATGAAGCATTAAATGCTCCAAAGGTACCATCAACTGTACCATCAGCCGAGAGAGTAAGTTTATTGAAGTTATTTTATGATATTTTGTTTCAGAAGACGGAAGATGGAATTGCTGTTGATGAATTTGGTTTACCTAAGATATCAGCATAACTTTTTATCCATGTACCCTTTCATTAATGACGCTTATTTAAAAGAAGTCAATGTAAAAATGTTAAATTAAAATATATATTATAAAGTTTATCAACAAAAGAAACTTTATTATTTGTCGTATAAAAATTACAAACAATTTTATTTACTTAAAGTTCCGTTTATTTTTAATCATCAGTAAATTATCAGGCTGCTAATTGGTTATTCTGCGTTAACTTAAAATTATATTTAGAAAAAGAAAGATCTTTACATAGAATTTATTAAAATTTTAAGGATTAATAGAAGTAAAATGTTGCTTTGTCAAACCAAAATTTTTAAAGAAAATTTGATAACATTTGTTTATAAACATTAATTCAGGAGAAGGTAGTCTTTTAATATTTTCTAAAACACGTATTTTGAAGCAGTTTTCTAGGCTTTTGTTTCCTCGTCACTTTTAGTTTTTTTAGAATTGTCTATTTCTTGCTTCTTTTTAGCTGCCTCTTCAAAGATTCTCTCATCCTTGATTGTTTCTTCTAATTTTTTAATTAGTTCTAATCTAGCCTCGTATTTAATCTTTCCTCCCTCTATTTCTGTAAGTTTCTGACTCATCTCATCAGCAACCTCTTTTGGTAATTCAGATAACAAAACTTTCATTCGTTTCGTAAAGTTCATATGTTCAGGGAAATACAAAGCTCTAGAGAGTAGGAGCATCGTTGGTGGGATTTTACTATTTAATGATAAATCTAACCATTGTTTAAGTTGCCTTCTGAGTCTTCTTTCACTTACTCCGAGAGCTCTCATTCCTCTAGCTCTGCAGGCTTGTTGAACATCAATATCACTAAGAGCATCAACACCACCTTCCGCAATAATTAGTTTGTCATCCGACTGCAATTCACGTAACTTCATTTTCAATTGAAAACGTAAAATTTCAGGGGATCCTATAGGTTGAATACCTAACAAACGGCACAATGCACGTAATTGACTCATAGCTAAATTATCCAATGTTATTTCATCTTCAAAACATTTCAAATATTTAAAAATATCCTCGTTGCTAACATATCCATCTCCCTCTCGTACTGATTTGATAAAATTAGCAAACTCCAATGAAGCTGGAGCTTTTCCATCAGTCTTCTTTTTTCTTGACAAACCAACTTCCTCTAAAGTTGTTTGTAAAAATTTAGCCATCTCATTACGCATCTCAGCTTGTTTTCTAATTTTTTCTTTTTCTATTGATGCCTCTTGAAAGGTACTTGGTAACATGTTAGGAAAAAGTTTTATAAAAATAGGTAAAGCTAATTCCATAAAAGGAACAATTATGAAAACTGAAAAAGGCACTAATCTAAAAAGATCTGCAACTGTCCTCGAAAGCTGTTGTTTTTCTTTTCTTAGTAGTTTTTCTCCTTTTGCCATTCTCCATAGGTAATAAATAGAGATTCGTGTTTCTAAAGCGAGCAGTCTGAAGCCATGGTAATAATGTTTCAATTCATCAACAATTCTTTTACCAAGTGGTTTCTTTTCTACTACCTGAGATAAAGTCTAAAGAAACATGAATATTGAGCTGAAACTAAATAAAACATACTTTTTCTTTTTTTTCTTCCTGTTTTTTTTCTAAGTCACTCTTTAACATCAACAATGTTTCCTCAAGTTTTGCTCTTTTTTCATTTGAAATACATCTTACAAGGAGTCCATGATATGGGTGAATGTTATTAGAAGGTGTCAGTAAAAATTTAGAATTTACATAAAACCCACGACCTAAAAAAACAGCCCTCTTGGTGAATGATAACATGTCCAGAAAGGAGTAATATAACTAAAATAAAAGTGGGTACATGTACCTAAAAATACAGTAGTAATCACTGACGAGATATCAAATTTTACATCAATAAAATAATATTTTGAAATATGATTTTTAAATTTTAATAAACATTATTTTTGAACTTCTTTTAAATAAATCCGGCAATAATTAATATAATAAATTTAAAAAGAATAAAATTTCTAATCTTCGGTGCAGTATGCTTTTTTTTCTTCTAAAAGAAGTTATTTAAACCTCTGCTACTACATATTACCAATTTTAAAACTTTTTCCAACTGAGAATTTTAAAAGTGACAGTGTAGTATGAGACAAAAATGTAGGATTTATTGTAGATTTTAAGTTAGTAATAAATGTATAATTACCTAGATAACAATAAAGTATGTCTAAAGTGTTGATACTACGGAGTAATATATGTCATATCATTAAAATTGAAGTAAAAAGATCAGGAAGAATACTCTTTCCACGCAAATTATTTAAATAATTAAATTTTTTATATAAAAAATATCTATATAAAAAGATAAAAATTTCTTTTAGCCTAATATATCATCAATTGTAGATTTTGGAGTAAATTAAAAACAAATAATCTTTGATCGTCCGTGATGGCGATAATTATCGGTTACACTTCTCATAACTTTAATAAAATGTGGTTAAATATTTCTTAAGATCACCTACGCAATTTTAAAACATAATCGAGTTGTTAACATCCATCTATTATACAAAAAAAGCAACATAGTTAATTAAAAAGGCCATAATTGTAATAACATTTCTTGTCAATCACTTCTAATTAAATTTTTTTTTAAATGATAAATAAAAATGTTGGAAGGACTAGCAATTGATGATAGAATTTTACTATCACCAATGAATCTCCCACAACTTTGATATCCGATATTCTTTAGCAACACAAACCACTAACAAAGTTTGTACTGTGTTTCGAACTCGGGTTTTTGTTTTTATAAATAGTACAAAATCTACTTTACAAGACTTTGAGAATCTCACGCCCTTTTTTTAACTTCTTATTTAAATTCTCCAATGAAAAAGATTTTATATTATCAAATATTTCAATTATTAAAAGTAGAATAAAAATTACTCGTCACGTCCTTATTAATTAAACCATTATATAAATTTAAAACGGATAACTATTTCATATTATATATTTTCTAGAAGGTAAATAAAGTTTTAATAATGTATGTTAAAATATATCTATTATTTTTTTATTTATTATTGTCTTTAATTCAATTATCAGAAACTAGAGGAGGTCAACTATGCATATGGGGCTGTTATGGACATTGTAAAATACTTGGTTTTATAAAATTAAGAGTAAGTATCACAAAAAAAGCTTTTATTTTACTATTATTTTAGCCTGTTAAATGCTGTGATAATATGAGATGTGGATGTTGTTAAAAACTTATTACAACAGTAATGTAATTTTGAGGAAAATTTATTAAACATGAAAAAATAAGCTATGAAAAATTATATATTTTAAATATTGAATAGTGTTCAAAATAATAACCTTCCAAATTGTATGAATGAAAACATTTCCATAACATTTGAAAAATATTTAGAATTTTTTAATTTTAATAAATCGTATAACAGAACGTTAACAATTAAAATAGTTTGGTAAACAAATTATAGCTTTTTATTCTTTCTATCAATTCAAAATTTTTTTAAACTAAAGGCGTATATTGAGAATAATCGACATATTAACCTTTATTTATTGAAAATAAAAATTAAATATAATGTTAAACAAAAAATAACTTAACTTATCAATACAAAATAATTCAATAACCACGGAAATTAATGACAGAATTAAAATGATAGGAAATATTTAACATTTTAGTTCTAATTTTATCTCTAAATCTATTGCAACTTTTCATTTAACATTGATTTAGTTTTTGAAGTACAATTTAAGTTTTATAATCAAAAGTTTGTACATAAATGTAACAAAACATGAACTAAATCGATCTGTATTAAATTCTTACACATACATATTTCTTCGTTCTTTTCCTTCAATTTATGTGAAGTTTGTAGTTGGGATTAATCTTTTGACACATTTACAAAAATTTAAAAATAATATTCTATCGTTTTAAGTACTATTATTTTTAAATAATGTTATTTAAAAAGGTTTATTTTAAGAAATCAGAGCTTATTAAGTGATATACAATTATTTTCTAACAGTTTTTTGCATTATCATTAATGAATATGCATTGCTTTATAAAGCATTAAAATTTTATAGTTAAACAACGATATTTAATTTAAAACATGTAAAATCAAAAATTATTTAATTTCCTATTTACTTTAATAGTGTACGTAATGCCCTTAACGTGTATAATTTTAATTATCTCTATACATATAGAAACATTATATTAATAAAATTTGATTGATTATTGTTAAAACTAGAAATTCGTACAAAAGTATGCTAGAAATTTTACCTTGATAGTTCATTTAAAAACGTGGTAAATTTATGAATAACTAAAACAATAAATTTGTCTCTATTAAGATGTTAGGGCACACTCTATAAAATAATATTCAACTTCTAAATATTTATACTTTTTTATTTTTCGGAATTTAAGCTAAACTCATAAAACTATTAATAAATGGATAAATTTAAAGAAAGCAATTATGTAAAGAAATTAATTAACATGGAACAACCGGTCTTGGAGTAGTACATGGAACTAATCCTTCAATTGATTCACGTTCAATAGCTCTTCCTTCACAACTACATCCAATATCACCAACACATTGTCTTGTTCTTTGTCTTATTGTTGGCTCACACGGTCTTGGGATATCAAGATTAACAAAAGCACACCATTGTGTCCATGAGCAATAAAGTCTTCTCTCTTCTTCACATGCCTCAACTTCTGTGTCATTTCCTGGACATGAACAAGTATCATCAAAACCAACACCAGGACGTACACAAACTCTAGAACGAGTTCTTTGTCCATTAGAACATGTGCTAAATGGACACCATGGTTCCCATTCACAACAACTACGAATAAAGTCAACTGTTACTTCTTCATTTGGTCCAAGACAATCTTCTGATGGTTGCCCATTGAAAAGTGTACATTCACGTGTACGTGTCTTTCTACAGCTTCCACAATCTGGATAACATGCACTCCATTCACTCCATTGTTGCCAACTTGCACATGGATCTCCAGCACAAGCAATAGCCTCTTCAGCTGGACCATCACAATCAGTACCACCAATACAACTTCTGAATCTTCTCTTAATACCATTATCACCACATGTGACACTGCATTCACCGAATGAAGACCATGGACTGTAATATTGACATACACCCAAATCAACATACTTCTCCTCAGAATCTCTTCCTGGACAATTGCTTCCACCTAAGCATGTTCTTGTTCTTGTTGAAATAGCATGACCACATGTAGCTGATGGTTGTGACCAGTCACTCCATGATGTCCATTCACCTGGACATTCACCAAGGTTACATTCAACAGTTTCCATTTCACTTCCACCAATACAATAAGTTGAGGAGCATACTCTTCTACGTTGTTGGATACCAAATCCACAGGTACATGAGCAAATTCCATAATCAGACCAGGAACTCCAGCTTCCGATATGTGCTGACATTTCTGGAAGACAGGCTTGTGAAAGACATGGTGGTTGTGGTGGTGGAGGTGGTGCTGGGCGTGTTGGTACTGGAGTTACATATGTTGGTTGTTCACAGGCATCTCCTGGACATGGATCAGCCGATGGAATAGCTGGGTGTCTTTCAACATCAGAATATACTTGTTGTGGGTATTGTTGTGCTTGTGATTGTTGTTGATATTGTTGTGCTTGTGATTGTTGAGAATACTGTTGTTGATGATGTTGTTGATGTTGTTGTTGCTGTTGTTGATATTGTTGTTGCTGTTGTTGACGTTGTTGGGCAGCGCGTTGGAATTCAAGTTGTTGTAAATTGTATGCCTTTAATTGTTCTTCATATTGTTGTCTTCTTCTTTCGTACTCCAAAGCTTTTTGACGCTCCTCCTCTGAGGGTTGTGGTGGTGCTTGTGTTGGATGGGCACGGTAATAATCTTGATGATTGTATGGAGTTGGTGGATATTGAGCTTGAACTGGTTCTGGGTAACGGTAAGCAGCCGTTGGTGCAGCACGTTGAGCAGCAGCAGCAACATACTCTTGTTGAGCAGCTTGGTATTCACGAGCTGGACAACCACGCCTTTGAATGTTTCTACCATACTCACAGACTTGAGAACGAACTTGGGTATCTGAATTTCTGCATGATGACCAATCTGACCAATTTTCATCACTTCTAATCGGAGCATCAAATCCTTGTTGACGTTTACTTCTTGGTACCTTATCAGATGATGAGATAATTTCATCACTTGGTGGTGGTACTGGATCAAATTGATGGCAGTTTACAACAATTTCTAAAGCACGGATAACGTCTTTTTCATGTTTTGGTGCCTCAGCCATCAATGTTACTTGTTCATCAACACTATTTTTATCAAAATAGTAACATAAATGTTCATGCTTTTTATTATGTACATAGTAAAAGACAACTATAAATAGAAAATGTAGTTATTGAATGGGGTTTTAATTTAATCAACATACCAGCAACACAAAGTGGGAAATCTTGAACGCATGTCTTTTGACATTCAAATGCGTTTTTGACAATTTTAGTTGAGTATGGGATTACTCCTGCAAATGCAGTATTATTGTGAACACGAGTACATAAATCTTGAACGGCTTGATTTTCTGAAGCCTCCTCGTGGAGAAATTCAATGTTATCTAAGATGGTGTCATTTGTTGAGTGACTCTCGATATTATCAATAAGTTCTTCAATTTCATCTACCTTATTATCATTTGAGACTTCTTCTTCTGGTTTTGATGTTGTCTCAACATCCTTGTTCTTCTTTGGTTTAGAAACATGAATTCTTGCTAAAAAAATATTTATTTTCTTTGTAAAAAAAATTTAAAATTTTCGTTACCTGATTCGGAGAAAGTTATACATATAATTGCAAGTATAAGTAAACTATAAAATAAAATCCACCTCATAGTGATTACTAAAATAAGATTTAAACGATTAATTTATTATAAAAATTTCCTGTTTTTATATTTTTAACCAAATTGAAAAAGTTGTCGTTAGTCAAAAAGTATACTATACTATAGGATGATGTTTTATGTAAAAATGTACCGTGAAAAGATGATTGTTAGAATAATCAAAAATGAATGATACCTCAAATTTTTAAGTAATCCAAAGTAAGTGAAACATAAAGGTTTCTCACAATTTATCAAAAAAATTATGACAGCTATTTTAAAATTTGATCCATCTTATCTCCACCTTAATAAAACGAAAATAAGCGTGTGTAATGCTTCATTCATTAATAAACTTTAATATCTTACTACCTTCTTATGTAAAAATTAAACATTAAAATGAATCATAATAATCTTAATGTGCCAACTTCAAAGTTTTAAATTTCAGGATCTTGACAGGCAATTGATAGGTTATTTTATTCCTTATATCAAAATACATTTTAATATAATTTCGTTATGTAATATTTTAAAATATTACTTAATGATATCATAAAAACTATGATATAATTCATTTTAATAATAATAAATTGCCATTGTGTTTATAGGTATCTTACTTTTAAATAAAGTATATTAGAATAAAAAGACCTCAAAATTCGTGAAACAAATGATTTATTATCTCTCATATACATATTGACCATTGCTTAAAAGTTCTTTTTAATAGTGATTATTCTTTTAAACAAAAATAATTTACACTTGATAATAACTTTAAGAAAAATTAATTAAAAATAATAATATATTATTAAACAAATTGTATATATATCACCTTGGAAAGCAAAATATCAACTTAATCAGTGATTATCTAAAAATTAAAATTTTGTCTTACATCACATTGCTTTCCTAATTTCCGGTAATGAATACTACTATTTTAATTTTAAGTGATTGATAGTATTAAAATATTCAATGATAATTGGATAACAATAACATTTTTGTGATTATTAACTTTTTATTTATGTTATTATAATATTGTGTACCATTGAAACAAATGTTTTCTTATTAAATTGCAAATGTTGTGAATATAAATCTTTAATATTTAAGTAATGATATAAATAAAAAAAATTATACTAAACATTTGTTAGGTTTATCTGTTCTTTTAGCATGATTAATATCTTTTACTTTTTTATTTAATCAAAACATTAGTAAACAAATCTAGTAATCTTTCAGTGAGTAAAAAATGTAATAATAAATGGTAGAGTGAAAATAAAAAAGAAATTATTTCTAGAGGTACTTGATAAGTTATTATAGGTTAATTCTAAAGCTTCAGTGACTGATTCTTCAAGAATTTCAATTGTTGACGTTGTTGTTTCGGATTCAGGACTAGTCTCAACTTCTGCTTCAACTCCATTATCAACATCAATTTCGTTATTTGGGTTGAAACATTTTATGTACCAAGCATATCTACTGTAATTATTAGTAATGCTTGAATCACCCTCACTTTTTGAGTTACAAATATAAGCAGCTTTTAGTAAATCTAATCTAAACACTGGATTGAAATTTGTATTTGTGAAATCTTTATAAATTTCATTATAAATATTATTAATACATGATAGTTCTTCTTTGATTGATCTTACATATTCTCCCTCAATCAGAATATTAACACTTCTTTTATACAGTCCACAATATCCTTCTGAGCACATCGTATCATTACCACATATCACACCAACATGATTTTGTACTTCTCTGTGGTAATTTGACCAATCCCAAGTTTTCATATCCATACTATCATTAAAACAATATGTATAAAGTTTACTTAATCCCGATAAAGAACTATTGACATATATTTTATCATTGTAATTCTTAAAAATATTTATAAAAAATTATTTATTAATAATAAATTACCTCACAATAATAATCGATTTCATATGTATCAGTTTCTTCACAGTAAGAATTATAAAAAGAATCTTGAACATCAAAACGTGTATTTACAATACCATTAAAAATAGTTCTTATCTTTGAGTAACATGATTGAATATAACCAGTAGATAAATCAGGGATGTCAAAAAATATATAAACACATGATTCATTATCATCTTGGCAAGAGACTGTACGATTATAGAATGTATTAACAACTCCAAGATATGAATATATCCCAAATTCATTACAATCACATTTTATTTTTACAATAAGCATAAGAATAATAATACATAGTTTTGATAACATTTTTAAGAATGAGTGTGAAATAATTAAAAATGCTTTAATATTTATATTGTATGATGTGTAAATATATGCCTTTTAACTTTTATTAAAAAACTTTTTATGATTTTTCTTTATCCTAGTTTAATTTTGTCCCAATAATAGAAGTTAATACATAACAATTTTTTAATATTAAGTGCACTTTTATCTTTTCTTTACAGTTGTTTACCTTATCATTTATTATAAGTTCCTTATTTTTTTCCTTAATATTTTTGTATGAATGCATTTTCAATTCCTGAATGTTTTAATGTTTGTTTAGACTTTAGTAAATCATAACAAAAAAATCTTAACTGTAAACAGATAATGATTTCTGATATTAAAGTTTTTACAAATCATGAGTAGACATTTATTTTTTTGTGTCACTTCCTGTAAATATTTTTTACGATATCATGTTTTATGTCTAAAGAACATTCAGATATACTTATTGATAATTGAAATATAATACATGTTATCAACAATAAAAAATACTGTTAATATTATCACAATATAATCAACCTTTCGAAATTGTTAAGCAAACTAAGTATCATTTTTAAAACATAATATAAAGAATAATTAATTATTTTAGTTGTTGCAAATGAGATGTAATTATTTAAAGATTTTACACAAAATTCAAAATTTGCACTTTAAAAATATTAAATTTTATGCTGTATTGAGTTACTAAATTATTTGAATCTATTTTAAAGTAGCATCTGTAGTGATTATAGTATGATAATAAGAAAATAATAAATTATCACTAAATTTTAATTAAAGCAAAGTTGTTCAATTTTAAATATCTAAAATATTTAATCTCAGTTATATAATATATTTTTTTTCATTTAACAGAAAAAAAAAGTTAATGATTTAATGTATATAAGGTAGAATAAATGAACACATTAATATTTATAGAATCCCTCTCCACTTTTAATTCCATATTGATTATTCTTAACAAGTTCCTTCAAAACTTTAGAGTGTTTCTCAGGGTATTGTTGCATGATTTTATCAATAATATCAAGACCAATGAAATCTGACAACTCAAAAGGACCCATGGAATATGAAGCTCCTAATTTCATTGCTTTATCAATATCTTCTTTTCTTGCTACATTATTTTCATATAATCTAATAGCATCAAATAAATATGGATACAATAATCTATTAACTATAAATCCTGGGATATCCTTACATTTTACAGGTACTTTACCTATTCTATTTCCATAATTCATAAGAGTCTCAAGAACTTCATTAGAAGTTTTATCTGTAATTATAACTTCTATTAATTTCATAACTGGAACAGGATTGAAAAAATGAAGTCCAACAAAATTTTGTTTATTCATTAAATTTCCACTAATTCTTGCAATTGATAAAGATGATGTATTTGTTGTTAATATTGTATCGTCTTTTGTATTTTCTTCAATAATTTTAAATAATTTTTGTTTATCATTGATATCTTCAGTGATTGCTTCGATAACTAAGTCTGTTCCGCAAAGAGCATACTTAAGATTTGTTGTAAATTTTATTCTATCCAAAACTTCATTCTTAAATACTTCTCTATCATGTAAATTATCACCAAACTTTTTTTTGCCACTTTATCTATAGACTTTGAAATGACAATTTTTGAATTATGTAATGACGCTTCGTTTTTGTCAGTAATGATTACATTATACTTTTCTTGTGCTGAAACCTGACCAATGCCAGATCCCATAACACCAGATCCTATAACACTGATTTTTTCTATATTTTTCATATTTTTTATTGTAGTAGAGAAGTACTTTTTTAAAGTTTTATTAAGATACATAGTTAATAAATATTAATGTAGTATTAATATAAATTTTGCAATAATAATTTTTATTGATAGTCTAATGAAAAAATATACTTAAAAAATTAATGTTTTACCTTTACATTAATTTGATATAATTTCTGTATCCTTTATACTATTATTCAAACAAATTATTTTTAAAGAAATGCACGTTTATATACCTAAAAAAGTGATAATAATTTTTTATGTTTAAACTTCAACCGCATTCATAAAAAACATTATTTATTTGTGTTTGAGATGCACATTACAAAATTATTGCTAACTTTTTTTGAATAACAGACAATGATTATATTCATACATAATTTTATTAATACATTGATAAAAGTACAAGTAATCTAAAAAAAATTCATTCACATAAAAACTTTAGTAAAATTTTAATTAATATTACTTTGATTAATGATTTTTAAAATAATAATTAATTAACTTTCTCACCAAATTTAGTTAACTTTTTGATTTATAATAATAAAAAGGTAAATTACTGTTTCCTACAAAATTAAATTCTATTTAGAAATATTAGAATATAAAAATGTTTTCGTTTTTTCGTAATAACATTCCTTAATTGTTTTGTTAGATATTAATTAATTATATTATTGTTATAAATATCAAATCTTTTCTAATGTTTTAACAAAAAACATTACTAATTTTACTAAAATTTTATATTAATATGCTGACAATTTTTTTATAGCTTCCAAATTTACTACTTTAGTTGATTTCGTAAGCGTTCTTTTGTTAACTTCTTCCGTTTTTCGAAAACAAAACATTTTTAATAATTGTGGGCTTAAAGATATCATATTATTATTTAATAAAAAAACAAAAACTTACTTTGTGAAAAGTGAAAAATAAAAAGAACCAAAAGTTTCAATATCAATTATATAAGATAGAATAGCTGTCCCAATAGTATTAAAAGATTTGTTACCAGTAAAAACACTAACAATTCTAAGAATATATACTGATAAAAATATAATTGCCATTGCAAAACCAAACAATGTATAAATTGATAGTCTAATATCAGGTGATGAACCCATACGTGATATAAAATTTTTAACTTTTAGTCTTTTTATTGTTATAATATTTAGGATAAATGAAATAGCTATTAATGGGATATATAAACCGAATGTATATGCTAAAATAAACGATATAATATTACTTTTAGTAAATGATATATACAATCTTTTTAATGTACTACTGTATATATAAGTACAGTCATAATTTAAGGAAACAACTCCAATAATTCCTCCAATAACTAAAGTAGTAAAAATATAAATACATACAAGGTAATTTTTAAAAAGTTTTGCATACAATAATGGTTGTCCAACTGCAATATAACGATTCAAAGACATAAGAAGCATTATTTGAAATGTTATTGAATAACAAGGCATCGTAATAAAATTGAAGATAAAGCATAAATATGAATTCGCATAGTAAAAATCATGAGAAGCTGGAATTATTGCTATTTTTATTAAAAGAAAAATTGTAGTTTGTACAGTTAAATCAATCACTCCTTTGTAAAATATTAATATATAAAATGAATTTGAAAATGTTTTCTCTTTTCTTATAATTTTACACCCAAGTTGAATAGTAAATATTAAGTAACAGATATATGATGGAATTTGATATGCTAATTGAAAAATATCAAAAGGATTCATAGTTATTTAAAAAAATATATATTTTAAGTTGTTAATGTAAAAAAAATAAAAAAAAAGTTTATATAATATTTTTTCTTAAGAAATACTAATTTAATTAGGGTAGAAAACAATGAAATTATGATTTCTAGTAGTTTCACATTTTAAATAATATTTTTCCATCTCTGATAGAGTTAATAATATTAAATGCCTAGACATTTTTCTAAAAAAACACTTCAAATATACAATCAAACTTTTTAATGTTTTAACAAAAAACATTAGTAATTTCAATAAAACTTGATAATATTACATTCATGATTTGTTTGCACCATCCAAATAAACCACTGTAGTTGATACCGCAGGCTTTCTTTGTGTAACTATTTTCATTCTTTGAAAAAAAACATTTCTAATAATTGTGGACTTAAAGATATCATATTACTACTTAATTAAAAAACAAAAGCTTACTTTGTAAAAAGTGAAAAATAAAATGAACCATAAGTTTCAATATCAACTATATAAGGTAAACTAGTTGTTTCAATAACATTAAAAATTTTATTACCAGTAAAAATACTCACAACTCTAAGAATATATGCTGATAAAAAAACAATTGCCATTCCAAAACCAAATAATGTATAAACTAGTAATCTCATATCAGTTGATAAACTCATTGTTGATTTAAAATTTCTAACTTTTAGTCTTCTTATTGCTATAATATTTAAAATAAACGAAATTGCTATTAATGGAGTATATAAACCGAATGTATACGCTAAAACAAATGGTATAACACCGTTTGTAGTATATGACATATACAATTTTTTAAATGTACTATTGTATGCATAAGAACAATCAAATTTTGAAGAAATAACTCCAATTGATCCTCCAATAACAATTGTAATAAAAATATAGATGCATACAAGATAATTTTGAAAAAGTTGGGCATACAATAATGGTTGTCCAACTGCAATATAACGATTCAGTGACATAATTAACATAACTTGAAATGTTATTGAATAACAAAAAGTCGTGAACAGATAAAAAACAGAAAATAAATGTGAATTCGTTTGGAAGAAATCATAAAAAGATAAAAATAATGTTGTTTTTGCTAAAAGAAAAACTGTAGTTTGCAATGTTATATCAATTACTCCTTTGTAAAACATTAATATATAAAATGGATTTGAAAATGTTTTGTCTTTTCTAATAAGTTTATATGCAAGTTGAATTGTAAATATTATGTAACAGATATATGAAGGAACTTCATACACAAATTGAAAAATATCAAAAAAATGCATAGTTATTTAAAAAAATATAAATTTAAAGTTGCTAATGTAAAAAAAAAATTAAAAATGAAGTTTATGTTTTATTTTTTCCTAGAAAATATTAATTTAATAATGGTAAAAAACAAGGAAGTTGTGATTAGTAGATATTAATAATTTTTATTTTAAAATAATATCTTTTTATTTATGAATAAAGTTAATAGTATTAAATACCTTGACATATTTCTACAAAAAAAACCAAATACACATGCAAAATTTCTAATGTTCTAACAAAAAACATTAAAAATTTCATAAAAACTTTCTAATATTATACAGATGATTTCTTTGCACCATCCAAATAAATTGCTTTAGTTAATTTTGCAAACTTTCTCTGTGTAACTCCTTCCATATTTCGAAAACAAAACATATTTAATAATTGTGGGCTTAAAGATATCATATTGTTATTTAATTAAAAATCAAAACTTACTTTGTAAAAAGTGAAAAATAAAATGAACCATATATTTCAATATCAATTATATATGGTAAACTAGCTGTCCCAACAACATTAAAAATTTTATTGCCAGTAAAAATACTTATAACTCTAGGAAAATAAACTGGTAAAAAACAATCCCAATTGCAAAACTAAATAATGAATAAATTAACAATCTTACATCAGGAGATGAACCCATGCTAGATAGAAAATTTTTAACTTTTAGTTTTCTTATTGTTATAATATTCAAGATAAATGAAATTCCTTTTAATGGAATATATAAACCGAATGTATATGCTAAAACAAATGATGTAATATCATCTGTAGTATATGATATATATAATCATTCTAATGTATTACTGTATACATAAGTACAATCAAATTTTGAAGAAATAACTCCAATTAATCCTCCAATTACTAATGTGGTAAAAATATAAATACATAAAAGGTAATTTTTAAAAACTTTTTCATACAATAATGGTTTTCCAACTGCAATATAACGATTCAATGACATAATTAGCATTACTTCAAATGTTATTGTATAACAAAAAGTCGTAATTAGATAGAAAATAGAACAGAAATATGAATTCGTTTAGTAAAAATTACGAAAAGCAGAAATTCCTGGTATTTTTGTTAAAAGAGAGAGTGTAGTTTGTAAAGTTATATCATTCAGTCCTTTGTAAAATACTATTATATAAAATGGATTTGAAAATGTTTTCTCTTTTCTAATAAGTTTATATCCGAGTTGAATTGTAAATATTATGTAACAGAGATATGATGGAATTTCATATATTCAAAATTATCAAGAAAAATCATACATACACAGCTCTGACACTGAAAAACAATTCGTTTTTCGGGCAGTATCTTTAGACAAAGAGAAATAAATTTATTTTTGTCTACAGTTGTCATAAAAAACTAATGGTGTCCCACGAAAGTTCGATTGATAAGAATAATTTTTGCACATATTTTTGTTGTAGGAAAGTTGTCTTTCCATCAACCTTATATAGTATCATGTGTGTTTATAAAAATTAGAATTATTTTCGAAATTCTAGGCATTAACAACTTTGTCTTATTGACATACAAATACGATATATTATAGTCCTTTTGTAACTAATAAAATGAATACTTTCAGTTTTAAGTAGTTTTGTTGAATCTTGATTTTAGGCAAAGTTGTAAACTATAAAGGCAATTAGAAATGTTAAATTACTTGTTGAAAAAAACGGAAGCGTCATTTTTTTTAAAAATATATATACTTTTTAATAAAAAGCTGTAATAAAATTGCATTTTATTGAATTCTTAACTGTCGTATTTCCAAAAGTTAAAGGTATGAAAATAAGATTATATATATAAAAAATTTAAAAAATTCGTAGTAAAGTTTTTATGTGATAATAGTTATGCTAAAAAAATTTGTGAAGTAATAACAGGTAATATAAAAGTACCGTACCTTTAAAAAAATTTTATTTACAAAAATAATATAAGATTTCTTAAACAAATCCGATTAAATGAGTAAATTCTGTAAATTGACCAATCTTATTATTGTCTACAATTTTAATCTGTGCATAAAATTTCTAAAAAAATAGCATGTACAGTTAATTTTTTTTAAATTAATAAAATTGAAGTATTCAAATAATGATAACACTATTTGAAATTATTTAGTAATGTTACACGTTTTTAATGGAGATCTTCTTAATCTATTAAAACAACAAAAATATTTTCATTAACTATCTCAAAAATTACTAAAATATAAATATTTATTAGTTTATCATGGCTATATAGTGAAAAAATTCTAATTTATGGCACATTACGTTACTGCCTATTTTATAATTTTACTATTAATAATTTAAATTTTTTAACAGGAAAGACGCATATGACTTTAAACATATCAAAAAAATATTCGTGAAACACCAATAGTTTTCGATGACAACTGAAGACAAAAATAAATTTCTTTCTCCTTGTCTAAAGGTACTGCCCGAAAATCGAATTGTTTTTCAGTGTCAGAGCTGTGTGTGTAGTTACTAAAAAATATAAATGTTAAGTTGTTAGTGTTAAAAAAATTAACAAAAAGCTTAAATAACAATTTTTATTAGAAAATATTAATTTAATAATGATAAAAAACAAAGAAATTATGATGACTAATAGTTTCACATTTTAAATAATATTTTTCGTTTCTGCTAAAGTTAATTGAATTAAATACCATGACATTTTTCTTAAAAATAATTCAAACATACAATCAAAATTTCTAATGTTTTAACAAAAACATTAATAATTTCACTAAAATTTGATATTATTACATTGATGTTTTTTTTTGACCATCCAAATAAATTTTTTTGCCTGCTGCCCCCAATTTTCCTTTTGTAACTATTTTTATTTTTCGAAAACAAAACATTCTCAATAATTGAGGGCTTAAATATATTATATTTTTTTATAATTAAAAAAACAACAACTCACTTTGTAATAAGTAAACACAGAAATGAACCATAAGTTTCAATATCAACTATATATGATAAACTAATAGTCCCAATAATATTATAAATTTTATTACTAGTAAAAATACTTACAACTCTAAGAATATATGATGATAGGAAAACAATTGCCATTCCAAAACTAAATAATGTATAAATTAATAATCTCATATCAGGTGATGAGCCCATACTTGATATAAGATTTTTAACTTTTAGTTTTCTTATAGTTATAATATTTAGGATAAGTGATATAACTATTAATGGGATATATAAACCGAATATATATGCTAAAACAAATGATATAATATCTTCTGTAGTATATGTTATATACAATCTTTCTATATCACTACTGAACATATAAGTACAATCAAAATGTGATGAAATAACTCCAATTAATCCTCCAATAACAATTGTAATAAAAATATAGATATATACAAGGTAATTTTTAAAGAGTTTATTATACATTAATGGTTCCCTAACGGCAACATAACGATTTAATGACATAATTAACATAACTTCAAATGTTATTGAATAACAAGGAGTTGTAAGTAGATAAAAAAAGGAACATAAATGTGAATTCTTTTGAAAAAAATCATGAAAAGATGAAATAACTGTTATCTTTGCTAAAACAAAAACTGTAGTTTGTAGATTTATATCAGTCACTCCTTTGTAAAATATTAATATATAAAATGGATTTGAAAATGCTTTCTCTTTTCTAATAAGTTTGTATCCAAGTTGAATTGAAATATTGTGTAACAGATATATAATGGAATTTCATACGATATTTGAAAAATATCAAGAAGAGTCATAGTTGTTTAAAAAATATAAATTGAGAATTACTAATGCAAAAAAAATTAAAAAAGGTTTATATAACATTTTTCTTGGAAAATATAAATTTAATAATATTCAAAAACAAAGAAATTATGATTTCTAGTAGTTTGACATTTAAAATAATATTTTTTCGTTTCTGCAACAGTTAATAATATTAAATACCTAGACATTTTTCTACAAAAATAATTCAATAAAGAATCAAAATTTCTAATGTCTTAACAAAAAACATTAATATTTTTATAAATACTTTATATTATTATACTGATGATTTTTTTACACCATCCAAATAGACTGTTTTAACTGATGTCGCAAGCTTTCTTTGGTTAGTTCCTTCCATCTTTCGAAAAAAAAACATATTTAAAAATTGTGGACTTAAAGGTATCATATTATTATTTAATTAAATAAAAAAACTTACTTTGTAAAAAGCGAAAAATAGAATGAACCATAAGTTTCAATATCAACTATGTAAGGTAAAATAGCTGTCCCAATAGTATTGAAAAATATTTTACTAGTGGAAAAATTAGCAATTCTAAGAATATATACTGATAAAAAAACAATTGCCATTCCAAAACTAAATAATGTATAAATTAATAATCTCATATCAGGTGATGAGCCCATACTTGATATAAGATTTTTAACCTTTAGTCTTCTTATTGTTATAATATTTAAGATAAATGAGATAGCTATTAATGGTATATATAAACCGAATGTATATGCTAAAACAAACGATATAATATCACTTTTGATAAATGATATATACAATCTTTCTAATATACTACTGTATGCATAAGTACAATCATAATTAAAGGAAATAACTCCAATTAATCCTCCAATAACTAATGTAGTAAAAATATAGATACATACAAGGTAATTTTGAAAAACTTTTTCATACAATAATGGTTTTCCAACTGCAATATAACGATTCAATGACATAATTAGCATAACTTGAAATGTTATTGAATAACAAGGCATCGTAATAAAATTGAAGATAGAACATAAATATGAATTTGCATAATAAAAATCATGAGAAGCTGGAATTATTGATATTTTTATTAAAAGGAAAATTGTAGTTTGTAATGTTATATCATTCAGGGCTTTGTAAAATATTAATATATAAAACGGATTTGAAAATGTCTTCTCTCTTGTAATAAGTCTATATCCGAGTTGCATTGTAAATATTATGTAACAAATGTACGATGGAATCCCATACACTAGTTGAAAAATATCAAAAAAATTCATAGTTATTTAAAAAAAATATAAATTTAAAGTTGCTAATGTAAAAAAAGTTAAAAATAAAGTTTATATAACAATTTTTTTTAGAAAATATTAATTTAATCATGGTAGAAAACAAAGAAATTATGATTATTAAAGGAATTCATTTTAAATAATATATTTTTATTTATGGTATGGTTAATAATGTTAAATGCTTAAACACTTTTCTACAAAAATAATTCAAATATAGAATTAAGATTTCTAATCTCTTAACAAAAACATTAATAATTTCATTACAACTTTTTTATATTATATAGACTACTTTTTTGCACCATCCAAATAAATTGTTTTAGTTAATTTTGCAAAATTTCGTTGTGTAACTTCTTCCATTTTTTGAAAACAAAATATTTTTAACATTTGTGGGCTTAAACATGTCATATAATTATTTAATTAAATATTAAAAACTTACTTTGTAAAAAGTGAAAAATAGAATGAACCATAAGTTTCAATATCAATTATATAAGGTAAACTAGTTGTTCCGATAATATTATAAAATTGATCACCAGTAAGAATACTTACTACTCTAAGAATATATACTGATAAAAAAACAGTTCCAATTGCAAAATCAAATAATGAATATATTAACAATCTTATATCAGGAGATGAACCCATGCTAAATAGAAAATTTTTAACTTTTAGTTTTCTTATTGTTATAATATTCAAGATAAAAGAGATAGCCATTAATGGGATATATAAACCGAATGTATATGCTAACACGAATGACGTAATATCATCTGTATTATATGATACATACAATCTTTCTAACAAACTACTATGTATATAAGTACAATCAAATTTTGAAGAAATAACTCCAATTAATCCTCCAATAACAATTGTTATAAAAATATAGATACATACAAGGTAATTTTGAAAAAGTTTTTTATACAATAATGGTTTTCCAATTGCAATATAACGATTCAATGACATAATTAACATAACTTCAAATATTATTGTATAACAAAGAGTCGTAATTAAATAAAAGATAGAGCATAAATATGAATTCGTTTGAAAAAAATCACAAAAAACAGAAATTCTTGCTATCTTTGCTAAAAGAAAAATTGTAGTTTGTAAAGCTATATCATTTACTCCTTTGTAAAATACTAATATGTAAAATGGATTTGAAAATGTTTCCTCTTTTCTAATAAGTTTATAACCAAGTTGAATGGTAAATATAAAATAACATATATATGATGGAATTTCATATATTAATTGAAAAATATTAAAAGGATCCATAGTTATTTAAGAAATATAAATTCTAAAATATTAATGCAATGAGAATAAAAAAAGTTTAAATACTATTTTTTATTGGAAAATATTAATGTAATAATGATAGAAAACAAAGAAATTATCATTACCAACAGTTCAACAATTTAAATAATATTTACTCATTTCTGTTAAAGTTAATAGTATTATATATCTTGACATTTTTCAAAAACAATTAAATAAACAAGCAATTTTTTTAGTGTCTTAACAAAAAACATTAATAATTTCACTAAAATTTTACATTATTAAATTGATTTGTTGGCACCATCTAAAAAAATTCTTTAGTTGATATCGCAAGCTTTCTTTGGTTAACTCCTTTCAACTTTAGAAAACAAAACATTCTTAATAATTGTGGGTTTAAATTCATCATATTATCATTTAATTAAAAATCAAAACTTACTTTGTAAAAAGTGAAAAATAAAGTGAACCATAACTTTCAATGTTAATTATATAAGGTAAACTAGTTGTCCCAATAACATTAAAAATTATATTACCAGTAAAAATACTAACAATTCTAAGAATATATACTGATAAAAAACAATCCTAATTGCAAAATCAAATAATGAATAAATTAATAATCTTATATCAGGCGATGAACACATAATTGATATAAAACTTTTAACTTTTAGTTTTCTCATTGTTATAATATTTAGGATAAATGATATAGCTATTAATGGAATATATAAAGCAAATGTATATGCTAAAACAAATGATATGATATCACCTGTAGTAAATGAAATATATAATCTTCTCAATGTACTACTGCATACATAAGTACAATCAAAATTTAAGGAAATAACTCCAAGTACCCCTCCAATAACTAATGTAATAAAAATAAAGATATATACAAGGCATTTTTTAAAAAGTTTTGCATACAATATTATCTTTCCAAGTGCAATAAGACGGTTCAATGACATAGTTAGCATTACTTCAAATGTTATTGTATAACAAAGAGTTGTGATTAAATAAAAGATAGAGCATAAATATGAATTCGTTTGAAAAAACCACGAAAAACAGAAATTCTTGCTATTTTTGATAAAAGAAAAACTGAAGTTTGTTAAGTTATATCATTTACTCCTTTGTAAAATACTAATATATAAAATGAATTTGAAAACGTTTTCTCTTTTCTAACAAGTTTATATCCAAGTTGAACTGTAAATATTATGTAACAGATATATGATGGAATTTCATATACTAGTTAAAAAATATCAAAAGGATTTATAGTTATTAAAAAAATATAAATTTTAAGTTGCTAATGTAAAACAACTAAAAATAAAGTTTATACAATATTTATTCTTAGGAAATATTAATTTAATAATGGTAAAAAACATAGAAATTATGATTATTAATTATTAATAGTTTATATTTTAAAATAATATTTTTTTATTTATGGTAAAGTTAATAGTATTAAATACCTTGACATATTTCTACAAAAAAAAAACAAATACACATGCAAAATTTCTAATGTTCTAACAAAAAACATTAAAAATTTCTTAAAAACTTTTTAATATTATACAGATAATTTCTTTGCACTATCCAAATAAACTGCTTTAGTTGATTTTCCAAACTTTCTCTGTGTAACTCCTTCCATATTTCGAAAACAAAACATTTTTAATAATTGTGGGCTTAAAGATATCATTTTACTATTTAATTTAAGAACGAAAACTTACTTTGTAAAAAGAGAAAAATAAAATGAACCGTAAGTTTCAACATCAACTATATAAGGTAAACTGGCTGTTCTAATAGTATTAAAAATATTATTACTAGTAAAAATACTAACAATTCTAAGAATATATACTGATAAAAAACAATCCCAATTGCAAAATCAAATAATGAATAAATTAGTAATCTTATATCAGGAGATGAACCCAAATTTGATATAAAATTTTTTACTTTTAGTTTTCTTATTGTTATAATATTAAAAAGATAAATGATATAGCTAATAATGGAATATATAAAGCGAATATATATACTAAAACAAATGATATGATATCACTTGTGGTAAATGAAATGTATCATCTTCTCAATGTACTACTGTATACATAAGTACAATCAAATTTTGAAGAAACAACTCCAAGTACCCCTCCAATAACTAATGTAATAAAAATAAAGATATATACAAGGTAATTTTGAAAAACTTTTTCATACATTATTAGCTGTCCAACTGCAATATAACGATTCAATGACATAAGTAGCATTACTTCAAATGTTTTTGTTTAGCAAGGAGTCGTAATTAGATTGAAGATAGAACATAAATATAAATTTGTGTAAAAAAATTATGAGAAGCTGTAAATATTGTTACTTTTATTAAAAGAAAAATTGTAGTTTGTAATGTTATATCAGTTACTCCTTTGTAAAATATTAATATACAAAATGAATTTGAAAATGTTTTCTGTTTTATAATAAATCTATATCAAAGTTGAATTGTAAATATTAAATAACAGATATTTGATGGAACTTCATAAACTAATTTAAAAATATCAAAGGATTCATAGATATTCAAAAAATATAAATTTTAAGTTACTAATGTAAAAAAATTAA